>JAQZBX010032296.1:0-19645 GCA_029593785.1 Cabassous unicinctus | reverse complement strand
ATTTTTTTTTTCCCAACCATTTAAAAATGTAAAAGTCATTCTTGGCCCACAGGCTGCAGTTTGCTGCTCCTGCTCTAAGGCAGGGAGGATCTGTACTGGCAGCCCAAGGGCCAAAGCCCACATTGGGTTTTCGTTCACTTGAACAGCTTGACAAATGACACGTGACATCAGTGAACCAGAGCAAAGTTTATCAGTTGCTCCCTTTCTTTAAGGCATGCTCTCTGGGCTTCCACAGTCCCCACCCTGCCCTATTGGCTTACACCATTCACATCACACATGTCTCCTGCCTGGCTCCTCTAGGGGCCTTGAACACAACCCCTGCTGTAGGGTCAGCATGCTCCATGAGGAGTCAGTGAAGGTGGACACCAAGTCCACCTTCAGGACAAGACAGTGTACTGAATCCAGCACTTTGTTCTATATCCCATCTGCCTTCTTAATTCTTGCTGTGGGTGTTAAATTGTAGAAATTACTAAAATTAGCTGAGCTTACTACTGCTCAGTATGGACGTAAGGGAACAAAACCATCTCCTAACTTCCTTTCGTGGTAGTAGAACGGCCTGAGTAGGAAACAGCACATCCTGTGTTGCCAGAAGCAAAAGATGACAGGACGCTCTGAAAGAAAAAGGGGAAAATTCAAAACTGCTCGAAACCACTTGCCTGGTGGAAGATGTGGGTATAAGGCAGCTTCCTTCAGCCCTGTAGGCCCTTCCTGGGAAGGGTCCAGAGAGCTTGGCCCTTCAGATTCTGGCAGCTGTAGTGACTGGAGTTCGCCTGTAGATGGGTCCACTTCTTTTGAGGACAAATGGGTCCAGTCGTCATCTCCTCCTGAACAGTTATCAGACTCCATCTGTTCCTGGAATAAAACTCACTGTGAGCACAGAAGGAGCATGAATACCAGGCCGGAAGGGAGTGAGGTAGAGTGTGAGAGAGTGTGAGTACGTGATGGACTAGAGCTATGGGCAATCAGTGAGCCACTTAAAAAGACTAAGTACTTTTCTTTACAAAGTTCTAGAATGTTTTCAATGCCACAGACTAACGCTGTGACAGAAATGGGGTCCCTCCGCCTGTGCAGTGCTGGGGGTCTGAGGGTAGAAAGAGCGCTTGGCCGGCTGCATTTCAGTTACCCGGGAGAGCAGGCTTGCCTCGGGCTGCCGCTCGGCCTCCAGGGCTATCTTCTCCATTTGCTTTGCCAGAGACTGCGCTGTGCCTTCCATGTTCCCATCGAGTTTGTTGGGGTCGGAAGAGCAGCTGCTTGGCTGAGAGCTGCACTTCTCTTCAGTGCTGGAACTGTCTGGAGAGACAGATGCCAGACGGCTTCTCTTCCCTCCATGTTCCACATCTATATCAACTTCAATGCCTAGAGGCCAAGAAGGAAACAAACCAAGTCAGTGCTTAAGAGAAAGGACTACAGAACACACACCTAGAGGGACGGTGTCAGCGTGTTGGGGGGCTGCATGCCTCCAAAGCTCATCCAGTCAGTGCTGGCAGGCCCCCAAGGAGTCGGGTTGGCAGCCCTAAACATACACAGATTCTAGCTTTCACGGAAGAACTTGAGCCCCAGGTCCCAACAAGTATGGGGCTGGGCCAACATGCATCCCCAAGAGCCAGAAGGCAAATCTTTTGAACTTCATGGTCCCCAGGGCTGAACTGCATCTTCCAATATCCGGGCCTCAAATCTTAGATTTATTTCTTGGCTTCTAGAAAAGCCCTCCTGACATGTTAGCCCCTTCTCTTCCTCCAACTTAGCAAAACATTCATCTCAGCTAGCATCCAGTGGTCAGCTTCTGAGCCAGATAGCTAGAAAAAGGCCTGGTCTTCCTATTCTTGATCAAGCTTCCAGAGGCGGCTGATTGAACAGGTCTTTCTGTCCACATGCCCTCAGGGAGCCCCACTTGTGCTCTGGGGCTGTGCTGGACATTGGCAAGCTAGAAACTCATACAGCCAGCTTCACAAGCAGGCGAATGTTAAGAGGGCACCCACAAGATGCCAGGGGGACAGCAGAGGAGCCAGCTATGTCCTGGGGTTGTGGACACATTCCACAGGAAGCACTCAGCCAGGAAAGGATAGTAGGATATGGTAACACCGTGAGGGAGAGGAGAATGGACTCTAGGCAGGCAGGCGGTATGAGGAACACAAGGGCATGAGGGTTTAGAGGAGGGAGAGAAGTGGAGAAGCAGGCCGGGAAGGCCGAGCCGGGTCCTACCTTTTGGCAACTGGGAGCTCACAGGAATGAGAGCAAGAGGTGGGTGAGTGTTACACGCTGTTTAGAAAGTACTGCTCTAGGGCAGAATGGAAGTGTGGGAGTTAGGCAGCGGAGGCAGAAGGGGATCTTCCTAAACCTCGGAATCCACAAGCGGCTACCCCTTCAGGCAGGACGGGGCCCTACCCCGCCCCACTTCCCAAAGACAACTTTTGGTTCTGGCTGCTCTTTCTCAATTACTCCAGTTTACATCTGTTTATTTCTTACTCTAGAAGATGATTACCTCCTCTGGCTCCATCTTTTCAAAATCTTGGCTTTAGTTTTAAAACAACAGTGTTTTATATCAATGCCATCATATAAATACTGTTCTTGGCTGATCCAAGGACAAGACTTGATAGCTTCCTTGTATACTTTGTTTTTCTACCATTAACGAAGCCCTCCTTGTCTCTTTGCTAACTTCCCCCATATCCTCTGACAGCTTATCCATCTAGTTTGCTCCATGGGTCAAGTGTATCAGATAGTCTGTCCTGCCTGGGGTTTTTCCTGGAGACCTTCCTTCTGGAACGTGCCAGCCTCCTGCTGCAGCCCAGAGGTAGCTCTCTGGTCTGGTCTCTGTTTTCATCCTGGCATCTCCCTTTGTCTATCTTCTATGGTAGGGCACCTGTTTTCCTGGAACATCTGTTCCTCATTCTGAGTTTACTCCAGAATTTTGGCCTAACAAGAGTGGTGAAGTTCAAGCCAAGGTATGTTTATTACGACTCTGCATGCCTGAAAACTTGGTCTGCCCTCATCCTTGATCATTTAGCTGAGTATAGAATCCTAGGCTGAAAAGCCACCTAAGCCCAGAATTTTGAAGTTCGTGGGTGGGTGTTCCACTGTCTTCTAGCTTCTGATGTTGTGCTGCTTGTATCTCCAAGCCTCTGGTTTAACTTGAAGACTTAGGAGCCTCTTGATCCCCAGGGTTCTGACACTTGACAGTGATAAGTTTTGATGTAGGCACTTTTCATCGTCTTAGGCATTCAAGGATCCCAAAAATTGGCTTATTTGCTTATTTCCTCCTTCACTTTTCTCTGTTCTGTTTTTAGAATTCCTATTCAGCCTATATTGGGCCATCTAATTGCCTCATCTTTTCTCTCCTGCTACTTCTGTTTTGCTTCTGGAAGATTTCCTTGACATGATCTGAGAATCTAAACCTTGTTTTGAAGCTTTCTTTTTGCAGCTGCTAATTCCCAAGAACTTTCTTACTCCATTCCCTTTTTGGGAATCTTTTTTTATGGCATTCTATTTTTTTCTTATCTCTCTGAGGATATTAATATTATGTTTCTCCTAAGTCTCTCTCCAAGCTCCTTTCCCACATGAGAAGGTATTCAGGTGGCTGGTGATCCATGGCTGTCTGCCTACAGAGGTACGAAGAAAAGCCCCATTGGAAGCACTCTGTGGGACAGGGTCATCATCAGTTCCCCATCTGCAGGGTGACTGGGTGCTGGGCCAAGCCTCAGGGGAGCCCAGATGTCAGGAGCTATAGGACCCTTCCTTGAGGTACACCTGCCTCTCCTGAACAAGGACTCCCAATCCTGCCTGGCTGGGGATGCCCAATTTCAGTAGGGTACCTCATCCTGCCCGCCTTGTGCTATGCTGGGTGTCCCTATGGCAGAAGCTCTCCTGGGTCAGGTGCTCCAGGAATTAAACATCAACTCTCCTGCAAGGTTTGGCAAGAGCTCTCATCCGGCCCTGGAGTCTTAATGGAGATTTCCAACCAGTCCCCTTGTTCCATGTCACTCCCACCTCTTGCTTTTCATGTGCCTCTCCCACTTCCTGAATAGACCATGGTGTTCTCGCCAGTTATCCCTGGGCAGGCACGCAGGTTTGATGCCTTTGCTCTGTCAGTTACCACCCTCCATCCATTTCCCATCTTCCAACATTTGATGACCTCTCTCGTCCTCAGTTGCTTTCTTTCCCTTTTTTCTTGGTCCATGTTGCTTTATACTATTTATCCCTTTCCTGTTATCTTAGTGGGCTTGCAGGGGGTGGGGGTAGAAATAAATGCAGATTTAACTGCAAGCCCCTCCAGCTGCAATATTTTTTGCAACTTTTCATCATGAAAAGATTCAAGCAAACAGAAAAGTTGAGAGAACAGTACAACGAACTTCCATCATACTTTCTTACGCTTTTAAATAGGTGAATGAGGTAACTCTTCTATAAATGGACCAGAAAGTTAAAAGTTAAAACTGGGTACACTGGGCTGTGACCTACTACCCCCAAAGCCTATAGGTTTGTGGGTGTTTATCAGATCCTGGGACAAGGATGGACTCTGTGGCTTTAATGTCCTGTATGTCAGTAACTATGACCTCCCAGCTAGGAACAAGGCTGGGCCACAGGGGAGGGCTCACTCAGCCAGGTCTCATGGCACCTACCAAAAAAAGGCCTTGGATCTTTCCTTGAGAGACACTCAGTGCACACACCCTCTTATTCTGGGAAGTTGTCACTGACTTGTTCCCCTTTTGGCCCTTGCTCTGGGAACTGCCCCTTCTAAGGCAGCCAATGGGGTGAGTCATCCTCATAAAGAAAAAAAAAAAGGGAAATAAAACTCAACAACAGAGTATAAGGAATTCCTCGAATGGGTCTCCTCCATTGATGAAACCACTCAAAAGTGTATTTTCTTGGAACTTTCCTTGTTTTGTAGAGTTCCAGGCTCCTCCCTATTTAGGAGAAAGCAACTCCATCTGCTTGAAGAGCTCTGAAGAGGCCTTTATCCTTATCCCAAAGGACCACTGAGCATTCCCAAAATTATTCCCATGTGTTCTCAGTGGGGAATCCAGGTCAGTGCTGAAATACTCCGCAGACATCAAGTGTGACCCAAAATCACCTGGGAAGCATCAAAAAACAGAGACCCCAGACCCCACCCAAGACCCACTTAACCAGACTCAAGGAAGGTGGCACCTAGAAACCTACATTGTTTTAATGTGCACTCCCACCCCCGAACCTAATCTTGGTTTTTGACTTCCCAGGATGTCTTGTTCTTTTAGTGAAGAACTTTATTCTTTAAAATAATTTTAACAGTTTCCACACACCAAAATATTAAGTTCCCATCCGCCCCCACCGCCCCCAAAAAAACAGAAAGAAAAAAAAAACCTTATTGGTGACTCTGATGCTTGGCCAGGCTTACAAACCACAGTTTCATTTACTTTCTTCCAAAGAAAAGCTTTCCGTGGCCCGTAAATAACAGGCCAGTAGTTAGATTATCATCCCCTTAGAAGTCTACTTCAATTTTTCAAACCCTTTATTTTAAGTGTGTGGCAGGGTTTAGGTTTAGCTTATCTCCCAATTATAATCTGATCACTACCTCTGTCTTAAATCTCTTGGGAAAGCATTTGAAATATCAATTCCTTTTTCTCATTCTCTCGGGTGAGAAACCACGTGCGGTCTGAGTGACTGAGTCTCAGTGGGAATGCCGAGATGTCCCGGCTGCTTCAGAACTGCGTCCTGGGGTAGAATTAGCATGAGCAGAAATAGTCCCGGGTGGAAGGAGATGCCAGCTGGACCCTGTGAGGCACAGAGTAGGGTGGTGGGCAGGGTGCAGCATCCCGTTTTATCAGTATTCTTTTAAACATTTGACCCAACCTTTGGACAGGCTGGGTGAATATACCTCCTGTGACTGCAGGCAGAAAGATAAGCTGTCTTCTAGTCAGACATCATGGATCCATTTCAATCTTGAATGAGAAGTGACCTACCTTAGCTGACATACACAGCCTAGACCCTCAGCACCCACCATCAGGATATTAGATGCAGCCAGCACTTTCTGAGGCCACGCGGGTGCACCTTATGGGCTGACAACACTGAGGGGGGCATGCCCTGCAGCCCCCCTTGCAGCAGACCTGCTCTGGAATCCGAGGCACTGGAAAGGCATCACACACGCAGCCTTTCTCCAGGGTTCCCCCTGCCAGCCCCAGCACAAGACACAGGCCCAGCACTCCGGAAGTACCCAGGGAAGGTTTAGGGGTTGTGAACAAAAAGGGAGGAAAAGGTAAACAGCGGCTCAACTAAACCTTCACCCAAGACCTTGAGTAAATCCCCAGGCTCACATTATGGGAAAATGCAGATGTCCTTCCCCCAGAAAAGGACAGGCACAGTAGGAAGTTGACAGGCCAACCCTTCCCCAAACCCTGGACACCTTCCCTGTTGGAAGTGTCCCAGTCAAACACTGGCTGACTCCACCCCTCTCCCCAGGGTAAGCTCAATAATTTGTCAGGGAATTCAACCTTGAGTTGCCTGTGATCCAGCATACTTGGCAAAGACTGATCTGAGGTAATAAATACCCGACAGGCTCAAGGACACAGAAGTTACCCATTCCTCTGCGGTATCTGAGTGGCAAGTCGCAAAAGGCCACATTCACACGGAGTCACCAAAACATGCAAGGACAAAAAGCCCACTTACCCAAGGGGCTGAGTGCAGCCGCCACACTTTCTCCTACATTCTTCAGGAAATGGACACTGGGATCCTCTGATGAGCCAGCAGCTTTGATTTTTTCAGAGAAAAAAGGGAGACATGTTTAATTCAAACCATACTTCCTGATGACTGACACCTGCTGTGGTCCTTCACCCCAAGGTCACTGTTATCCCAGGTGGCTCTACATCCCTGTGGACAACTCGTCCTGGCAGCTAGACCCTCAGTGCTCTCCTCTCCTCCCCCGCTCTTGTGGGACCACGTCCTGGACCCCTTCATACCCCAGAACCGCAACCCTTCCCTCTCTGTCTCTGCTGCTACCTATCCCAGCAGGAGCTCAGTGCAGGCCATACAGAAATACTGGCTGCACCCCTAGATATGTCATTTCCTCAAAAACCAAACACCCCTACCTTTGTCATCAAAGGAGACCATAAGATTAATAAAACCAAGAGAAAAACAGAATCCCCCCCCCCCCGCAAAAAAAAAAAGTGCAAGCGATGTGTAAATTTCTAACTCTGTGACTATGTTTTAAAAAAGACTTGAGCACATTTGGCTGGACCTCCTGACAACTAACACAAAAGAAGAGAACGGAGTATGGTCTAGAGATCCAGAGGCCAGAAAGTGCTGCATGCCCATACCTCAGGAGGCCCCTCAAGAGGGCACCACAGTGAAGCGGGAAGGATTTTGGGGTCAGCCAGCCGGGGCTCAGTCTCGGGCTTCCTGCTGGTCAGATCCCTGCACCTCAGTTTCCCCACATGGGGAAAACCCCCTTTGCAGGGTTCTTGTGAGGATTAGAGGACATGAATGACTATGAAAATGCCCGGCCCAGCCACAAGTATAGCAAGCTCGATACACAGGCAAAACTTAGGTAATGCTAAAGAATAAAATGACCCAACAGAAAGGGCCCTAGGGACGTCAGGACACCACAGTCAAGTCATCTAGCCACGTGAAATCAACACCCCCTCATCAGCAAGCTCTATGAAAAGCTATTTCCCCAATATAACATAGTTTTATACTTAGGTATAAATCCCCTAATCACGATTCTTCTTTTATTTGAACTCATAATTTTCAATTTACTTGTTATATTTGTTTCTCAGACTTAAAAGCCTCCAGATTATTCCTATGCCAGTGGAGCCCTGAAACCTAGCAGATATGTGGCCAACTCCTACTCCCCAGTTCTTCAGGCCTGCCCTGGACAACTAACAAAATGATGATGATGGACTCAGACCCAGTCCAGAAGGAGTATCTTCAACTGCAAACAAAACAATTCCATCTCTCTGCAGTCAGAACAGACATCATCCCAAATCCCTCAAGACTGAAGGATGGACAAAAATGGGGGGAGTGATGACCAAAGCATATTTATTGTAACTGTAGTTGTTGTTCTGTGTTCTGTGTTAACTGAGAACATGTAACATTGACTAAAAAATTATAATAAAAAAAATTGGCCCAACAGCACATACGTGGGCCTGGCTGCCCAGCCCTCTCCACGTTCAGAAGAAGCCAATCCACCATAAGCCTACCTGATTCCGCCGTGGGACTGGGGCGGGCCTCCCCCCCCACTCGAGGAGGACGTGGGCTCCAGTTGCCGGGTGGGCCCATCTCCCAGCCAGGCCACCCAAAGTGCCCATGCTTCAGCTTCCGTAACCAGCGACTGTGCGAGAAGCCCTGGGGAGAGAGCAGCAGGATGAGGTCGTGTAGAGTCAGGGGGCTCCCTGCCTCCCAGGTGACCACCCCAGGCCTGCTTGGAGGCTCTGCACACCTCAGAGAGGTGCCCGAAGGGGCTGGGGAAGGCAAGCTTGCTGTGCTCCTGATGCAGGCCCTTCTCCTCGCAGGCAGCGCACAGGTCGTAGTCCGGGCAGACGCTGCACTTGTAGCGCGTCCCCACCACAGGCCCGTTGCAGCCATCGCAGATCACATTGGGGTGCACCAGGCTGCGGGGCACCTCCTGAGCACACTGGAGCCGGTGGTCCCGCCGGCACTCCCTCTTCTCTGCAGGGAAGGGGAGACACCAGGAGGGTCAGGTCCCCAAAATCCTCCCACTCCACAGCCACCGCAGGGCTGTGCCACCAAGTTTGGCAGAATTCAGGGGCTCAGGTGACAGCGACGGGGACCTGACCCCACTGGATTCCCCGCCCAGGGCCTGTCAACTGAGAAGCAGCAGGGAACTGGGTCTGTACACCTTTGGCCTTGGCTCCTCAGATAAATACCCCACAGCACCCCAAAGCTGCCCTCAGCCCCATGGTACTTGGTCTGGGCATGATCAAGAGTGAACCGAGATGGGGAGTTCATGCTGAATGGGTGCAGAGTTCCTCTTTAGGGTGATGGAAAAGTTTGGGTGATGGATGATGGTGATGGTAACATAACATTGTGAATGGAATGAACACCACTGAATTGTATACTTGAAAGTGGTGAAAATGGAAAATGATAACCCAGAGACCCTCCAGACCCCATGACACAATGAGCCCCCAGACCCCATGCCCTACACAATGATCACGGATCGACACCTCTTTCTGAGGCTAAACACAGCGTGTATTATAGCCCTGCCCTATACAGCCCTTGGAATTTTCCATAACCTCAAGCCCTGTTTTTACTCAGCAGGAAGCCCCTGGCTTCAGGCAGCACCCCCAGAGCAGCCCCTTACCTTTAATGTAAACACGGAAGATCTCATCCTTCACGTAGGACATTGCCATTGACAGCTCCTCATCACTGGAAAAGGCAACCAAGTCGCCATCCTCATCTAGATTATTTAATTTAAAAGACAGCACATGAGAACTTGGGGCCTTTCCGGGTGGACAGGAGTTGCTGCAAGAGCCTGAGGCCAGTGCTAATGGGGCATTCCGGGGCTACAAACTGGACCCAACCTGTGTGACCAAGGGAAAGGCAGGGGAAGGGGCAAGACTGGCCGTTCACTGTGATGCTATTCAGAAAGTAAGTCCTCCCCCACAGCCCTGGCCCAGGAGCTACATGTGGGAAGAGGCCACCCACCCGAAGAGACCTCAGTCCACATCCCACCAGGCCCAGCCCATTTTCAATTGTGGGAAACCCCACCTAGGACCTGGTCCTGGGGGACTCAGGTCCTCAGTAGATGAGCCCACCTGCCTGTTTCCTCCCCTCGGTGAAGCTAAAAGTATGTATTTGTACGCTGCCTCCAATTTTTTTATATTGGCTCAAATGGTTGTTTTTCTGTTTTGTTTTTTGGGTTCTTTTCCCCCAAAAATGGTTTTAAAACACCACCATACGGGCCAAACCACACGCTCCATCTGCAGTCTGGACCAGGCCCGTAGGCCACCAGATTGCAACATCTACCACAAGCTGAACCTTTCAAGAACAGGGGCCTTGCCAAAAGGTGGGAAAAGTTGAAACAGCCCAGAACACGTGATATATTCATACAATGGAATATTATTTGGCCATAAGAAAGAACAAAGTTCTGATACATGCTACAATGTGGACAAGCCTTGAAAACATTACACTTCGTGAAAAAAGCAAGTCACAAAGGGCCACATATTACACAATTATATTTATATGAAATGTCCAGAACAGGCAAATCTATACAGCCAGAAAGCAGATGAGTTGTTGCTTAGGGCTGGGGACGGGGGAAGGGAAGGGGGAGAGGTTTGCAGACCGGTGGATGGGGACCTGTGTTAGTTAAAGAGTACAGGTTTCTTTTTAGGGTGATGAAAACGTCCTAAAATTGATTTTGGCAATGGCTGCACAAACCTGTGGATATGCTAAAACCACTGAATTGTGCATTTTATATGAGTGAATTGTATCGCAGGAGAATTATATCCCAATGAAGTCGTTACAAAACAAACAGGGCCGGGCAGGCTGATAGCACTGCGGAGGGAGGTCCCAGCACTGCCGCCTCCCAGAGGCTGTCCCTGGCTGCCCCGCCCTCCTTTCCGGCCACAACAACCTCCCCCAACCCCACCCCCAGCAGTCACTTGCCCCTCAGACCAGTACAGCAAAGAACTGAGACAGCTCCGAGGCCAGCCCGCCCCCAGGAACTTCCCAGTGGCCACGTTAAAAAAAAACCCGCAAGAAAGCTTTCATCTGGCCCTTCTTGCCAATGGGCTGACCTCTGAACTCAGCGTGACCTCGCTGTGCTGGCCCTGACCTCCCCTCCCCCCGCCCCCACCCCTCGCTGGTTCACCCACATCGCTCCTCTCTCTCCTGCCCCAGGCGAACGCTCCGCGTCTGCCTGGCCTCGGCTCTTCGCGGACATTAACTGAACCCACCACCTGGCGCGAGCAGCACGCGACTCGACAGCAGCAGGATGGCAGTGTAACCTGAGTGCTCGCCTGTCCACTCTGTCCCCGCCGCCCGCTGGGAGCTCGGCGCGTCCTTGCCATGATTTGCAACATCATGGCCGGAGTGGGGGGAGGGGGAGGGGTGGCATCTCACCCCCACCCCCCAGGCAGCCTGGCAACCCCTGGTCCCCGGAAAAAGGCAGGTGCTGGGCAGCTAGGACGGGCCGGGATCGGACCTTGGTGTCCACTCCTGGTTACCCAGGCTGGCACCCGTGGCCACCTGGGTACCTGGACCCACCGCCATCTCCCCCTCACCAATGCCTGGAAAGGAGCATCCAGGGCATTCCCCCCCACACCCGGCACGGAGAGAAGGGGGCAGCCCCCTCCCTGCCCGGATCCCGTCCCCAGCGCCCACCCACCCGAGGGCGCCCGGGTCCAGCTCACCGCGGTAGTGCGCCAGGAAGCCTCCGGGCCGCAGCACGGGGAACAGGGCGGCCACCCGGCTCAGCAGCCGCTCGCAGGGCCCCGGGCCGGCCTCGGCTTCTGCCTCGGGCTCGGGGCTGAAGCAGAAGCTGAAGCGGCGGATCTCGCGGGCCGCCTCCTCTTTGCCCAGAAGGTAGGCCTTGACTGTGAGCGACGCCATCACCGGCCGTTTGGGAGCAGGAGCCGAGCGGGACCGCGGTGTGGGTGGCGCGCGCGGCTTTTGTAGGACCGCGGGAAGTCCCGCCCCTGCCCGGCCTCCTGGGGGGCGGAGTTTGCCCCCCGCCGTCCCCGCCCCTCACCGCTCAGGCCCAGGGCTCGCGAGCCGCCCTGCCCGGGTCCCCGGCCCATTGCCGCCCCCGCCCCTGGCGATCCCCCAGCTCCCCGGGGTCTCCAAGGCCCCCTCCTTGCTGGTCCCTGCGCTCACTGCCCCCATGTGCATTGGGAGACCGCAAGAAGCAGGTCCCTGCAGTCTGACGTCTAGGCCTGGACCCTGGCTCTACTCCTGCGGGAAGGGGCAGACTAGGGGTCCCGCCCCAGGCCCCTCCCAGACCTGGACTTGGTGGTGACTCAGCAGAGAGGTCTCCAGGTTGTCCCGGGATTCCCAGCGTGATGGGGGTGGCGCATAGAGGTGGGGGACAGAGGCCCAATGCCAGGAAGCGCCTAGACTGCTCAATGGGCAAGGCCGCTGGAAACAAGCAGACCCCCCAAGGGACCCCTAACTGGGTTTGAGGGACACTCGCCAACTCAGGCCTGGGCACAAAGGAGCCCCCAGTTTAGTTGAGAATTGTTGGAAGAGCACAGGGGGACTCAAGCCATCATCTTGTGGTCACCAAGTGTACAATGCATTTCAAGACCCTTCCCCCTAGAAACACACACACACACACAAAATAAATAAGTAAACAAATACCCTCCCCCCACCCGGGTGCCCAGACACCCACCTGTCAGCACAGGGGTCAATTCTGTTCGCCTCGTGGGCAGGGGAAGGGGGTGAGATCAACAGCCCTACAAACCCAGAATCACGGCCTTCCCTGACAAAAGTGACGTGTTCCCAAGACCTGGGGGAACATCTCACAGGGGGCTGGGGCGTGGGTGGGGGTGATTGGAAGGAGCTCGGCAGGATGGGTGTGTCACCCTTTGGAGAAGCACCGGTGGGGTCCGCTGAGTAGATCAGATCTGCTGGATCAAACGCATTTCCTTTCACAGGGGGCTTTGAAGGAACAAGTAAAAACAAGGAGAGGTGGGAAACCCAGAGACCAAGGGAAGTTTGGTTGGGGTGGGGGGAGAAGAGAAGGAGTTGTCTAGTACCAGGAGATTTGCCTGTGGGAACCCAGCAGGGGGCTTGTCCTCAGGAGCGGCTGATCCTCCCCAGGGGGCTTCCAAAGGCCTGGGGAGCGGGCAGGTCCTCCCACCTCTGCCCCCGAATGGCCCCGTAGGAAAGGATGGTCCCCTGGTCAGGCACCTCCCTGCGCCTCCGCTGTGAGCCTAGGAATGTGACCCTCAGCCGACTGGGACCCCACTGCCCTGCAGGCGGGGTGCGGGGTGGGGCGCGCTGGGCAGAGGCTGCCGGCCGCGGACAGGTGCCGAGCGCGCGTGACTCAGCAGCGGGGCCTGGAAGCGCGGCGGGCGAACCCCGCGCCCCAGAGCCTCAGTGTCCTCGTCTGAGAGGGGCCGAGGCGCCCAGAGAAAGCCCTACGGCTTGGGCTGGGGCGGGGGGCAGGGGAAGGCCGGTGTGGGGGGTGAAAACCCCAAAGCACGGCCGCTGCGGGGACAAGCAGCAGGAACCCCGAGGCCGCCGCCAGGATCTCCTCTGCTTTCTCGTTTGGGACCGCGGTGGGCTGGCGGCGCAAGGGTCAGGTGGAAGGGGTGGCCTGAAATGGAGACTTGGGAGCAGGCCTGGAGACCCCCGCCCCGGAGAAGCCCCGAACGCAGGCCCTTCCCGGCATGCCCTGCTGCCGAGCTCTGCCCTCGGCCTCTGCTCCTGCACCGCACCGCCCCTCAGGCCCGCAGAAAGAGGTAAACAAGGCGGCGGCCACGGGAAACCCCCTGGCGGGGCCCTCTCAGCCCGCGGCCGCGCGGTCAGGGTCAGGTGGTCCGGCTGTGAGTCAGCATCCCATGACCGCCGTCATCAGCAGGGGATCCCCGGCCCCCAGGGCCATCCCCTCACGGTTGACATCTCACCCAGGTGGCCCCTGGCCCATGGCACAGAACTGGCAGAGGGGAGGCAGAGCCCGCCAGACCCCTCCCCATGATCTGATGCCCCCTTCTGACTGGCTGCCTTTCTCTGCCCTTCCCCTCCGCGGGAGGCAGGGACCCAACCCCCCACACCTCCCATGTGCCTACTGACACCCCCACACCCTCCCTCCAGTGCCCACGCATTAGCGCCTGGGTCACCTGTTGACCTGCCTACCATCTTTGGGCAAATGACCAGCCTCTCAGTTTCCTCACCTTTGAAATGAGGGCTGGAGTGGAGTGACTTGAGCTCCCCACAGGTGTGCTAGCTGTTGTGTACAAGCTGAGGGGGGTAGGGGACTACAACTGGGGGTGGGGGTTAAGGAGGTCAAAGAGTGTGGAGTGCAGAAGAGACCTGAGTTAAAGGGATCTGGAGACTACAAGGAAGGCTGATTTGGTTTATTGCTGTCTGATGGTATGTAACCTCCTCCATTCTCCGCCCCCCCTCCCCCGCCAACCCCCACCTTCAAAATAATCCCATCCCTTGACAATGGTTTTCTGAAGATTTAGTTTATTTCCTTTGGGGTGGGAAGTCTAGCCTTGAGGTGGGTGCTGGGATCCAGAGTCCGGAACAGAAATAAGGCCACTGTGGGATTCAGGCCAAGCTGCTCTGGGCAGTCCTTAAAGGAGATTAACTGAGGACCACAGGGGATGATGCCCCCATGGCCCCTCACCCCCACCCCAGCCCTAGGTCCCAGGGATGAGTTTCTCTGGGAGGGGATGGGGTCTACAGGTCAGGAGGCCTCTGCCACTCCATTCCACTCATTCACTCAGAGGTGACACGCCCCCTGCCCTTTTCCCAATATGCCAACTCATTCCACCTGGTGACTCTCCTGGCTCTTACCCAGCCTGGCCACCTCCCACCCCAAATGTCTCCTCCTCAATTGCAACTTCCCTGACCACTCCTTCAGAAAAACCCTCAGGCACAGGACATCACCTCCTTTTAGCCCCTGTTTAAAAGCCCACAGCCCAGCCAAGAGGCAGGTGTTGGTGTTGGGGGTGGAGGGGCAGTGAATGAGGTTTAGAAAGATGTTTCTCAAATAAAAGGGGCTCCAGGCATCAGGGAAAGGGAAATTAAAGCCTGGACAAGCCACAGTTAAAGTTAGGTGGTGATAAGTGTTGTCAGGGGTGGGGCAGGCAGGGCCCCCCTGCCAGGCTACTGGAAGGCAGAAGCAGCCATGAGGTGGGGGTGGGTGGGAAATGGCCGTAGGCACTAGATAAACGGGGGTGGGGGGGGTGGAACTGGAGTCATTTCTCAAATACATTTTCAGAGCCCGCCAGGGACGGGAGGGAGTGGGACGCCTGGGCCCACGGGGGTGGAGGGTGGGATGCACTTACACAGACATCCCTCCCCCGCGACATTGCCAAGCCATGCCCGCGGGGCTGTGGGGAAGGGTCACCCCGACGTCGCATGGGTGAAAAGGGAGGTGGCCCGAGGCCTAACGCGGGACTCACGTCTGTAAATACATAGGAGAAAGGCCGGCGCCCTAGATCAACACCAACGCGAAGTTCGATGGGACCCCCTTCAACTGGGACCCAAGCCCTAGGCTCCTGGCCCCAAAGAAGGTGAGGCCAGGGGTGGGGCTCGGACCACCGTCGGTCACTGGAGGGGGCAGCCTGGGAGCGGGCGAGGCTGGACCGGATCCCGTCCCCAACCTGTCCTTTCTCCTCACGCCCGCATCTCCTCGCGGCTTGGGGGCGACTCCTTGCACAACAGCGAGTACCTGCAGGCGCTTCGGCGTCCCCACCGCGACAGGGAAAGGAGAGCTCGCTCTAGGCCGCTGGTGGGAGCTGGCCCCCTCAGGCTGTTTATTAAGTGAACTCCGTCGTGCCCCGCCCCCGCGTCTCGTAGTCGGTGCGCCCCAGTCGCTGCGAGGAGGGGACTGCGGGGAGGGTCGCGACTAGGGATCCGATGGCCACGCCCCCTTGCCGGCCTCTCCCTTTCTCGGTCACCTAGTGGCCCGAGATCTTACCTGGGGACAGGTACTGCTGGGGTTCCCCCCGGCCCCAAACAGAAGTTCAGCGTGTCTGCCGAATATTCTGGAAAAACAAAGGAGGAGCCACGAGGTGTGGAGGAGGGGATTGTGCGGAGATGGCGCGATCCTGAGGCCAGAGAACCGCGCAGGCACCGGGGCCCAGCGTCTCCCGGCCGAGGGGGGAGAAGGGTGCGGGGGCTCCCAGTTCCTGGGTGACGCGGGGCTGGAGAGGGTCAGAGGGGCATTCCAGGGAGTGCCAGTCCCAGACCGAGCAACTAGAGGCTGGGGGAGTGGGGGGGGGAGGGAAGCGGGTCAAGGAGTTTGGGGTCACGTGGAGGAAGAGGGAGCGGCTGCGTGAAGAGGTTAGGGAGTGGCTGCGGGTAGGGTCAGGGCTGCACCCACCGCCGGAGCACCCCTTCCCGAAAATTTATGTGGCTTTGAGGATCGAACCCTTGTGGGTCCCCAAAGTCTAGGTGTCCGACCACCCATCCCCGGGCTCCAGCACCCGCCACTACCTCTCCGTCCTGGGCCCTTTCGCTCACTCGCTCCGCCACGCCCCAAGAGCCCTTGTCCCCTCTTCCCGCGCGACCTCCTGGGCCTCTGCTCCTCTACGGCCCTGCGCTGAGCAGGTGGAGGGAGCTCAGGTAGCGTTTGGGGGACGCGTGCGCGTGAGGCGTGTCCCTGGAACCCTTGAGGCTCTGGAACAGGGACATCCCTGCATTGGCGCTCGCAGTGAAACGGCGTTCCCGACACCCGTCGTCCCCCCTGCCCAAAAAAAAAAAAAAACGGTGTTCGGCCTCGTAGCCCGAGCAGCCCAGCGGGAGCTGACGGGATTCCTGCTGCCTGAGCGCCAGCGCTGGAGAGCGCACCCCTCCAGAAACGGGGCGACTGTTGGCAGCCAGATTTGGGCGTCTGAGGCTGGGAAGTCCCAGAAGACCAGACTGGGTCTTCATCATCTAGGCTGGGCCTCCTGGAGGCTGAAGGTGGAGAGATGGCTTCCACCGTGGCCGGGCATGTTGGGGACCAGAGATAGGTACAGGGCACAGCTGCCCCCACTGACCTCTGGGGACCCACACTCCACCCTCAGGCCCCGCTGTCCTGGAGGAGGGCGTCCGGTTCCCGCATACAAGGATTCCGGGTGGGCGTGGGGGGGCCAAGCCAGTGCTCATAGATTCTATATACTCTGGGCAGTCCCAGGGACTTGCACAATTTCCATCCCTTTTGTGGATGGAAATTTTCCTTTGGGAACTCACTTCTCTCCTGCCGTTGGGAGTGGGGTGGAGTAGGCACATGACCCAAACTTAGCCCATCAGAGCATTTGTAGGCCTCCTGGCTCAGAGGTGGATATGTGGTCCACTGGGACTACCTGCTCTGCTTGAGAGCTGGACCCACACTGAGCAGGAGCTCAAAGCCTGACCTCAGCATATGAGCTTCTGAATCCCATTAGGATTGATGCTGGATGGTGACATGGCTTAAATCAGCTGATTCTGGTTTGGGTCAGTTGTCTCCAGAAGACTGATCCACCTCCTTCCCACTCCTTGTGCCTGCTCCAGGGTTCCTGGTCACCACAAAGGTCTCCACCACTCAGGCCAGAAACCTGGGGGTCAGCTGTGAACATGCCATCTCCCTCAAACCACCAGCAACTCCTGTTGATTGTACTTCCTGATAAATAATAACAGTCAAAACACCCACGTAGCACCTCTTTTTTCCTAGGAGGCATTGGAACATTTTATATATATGAACTCACCTTGAGGTGAGACCTTGTGATTAGTTCTGGCCAAGGACCTGAGACAGATGGGCCACATATCACATATAAAACAAATCACTTATTTGCCCATGTTGGAGCTTCTAGAGATTTCTTTTCCTCTGCTAGGGAAAACTGGCAGTGTTCAAGATCCCAGTTGTTCCTGCAGCCAGGGTCCCAGATCCCCCAGGCAAGGTATAGCTTGGAGAAATATACTTGTCTTAAATCACAGAAATCTGGGGTTGTTATAGCAGCATGCCCTAGCCTATCCTGACTATTGTCTCCCATTTTACCCAGGGCAAAGGACAAGAAAGGGTTAAGGAACTTGCCCAAGGTCCCAGATAATAAGTGGTCCATGCCCTTGCCTCAGTGGTAGACAATCTCTACTTCTCATCCTCTCCAGTCCCCCCATTCTGGACCACCTCTCTCCTAGAGGCTTACAACAGCCCCTCCCTAATCTCCCTGCTTCCTCTCTTAATCTCTCCTGACCCTTTCTCCACCCCACAAGTGATGATGACCCCAAGTGATTATTTCAAAATGCAAAGGTGGGGGGGGGGATGTGGCTCAAATGGTTGGGCATCCGTCTGCCATATGGAGGGACCTGGGTTCAATCCTCGGGACCTCCCGGTGAAATAAAAACATATATACAGAAGGTGCATGGGCTGCCAGGCTCTGTGTGCCGGTGAGCCACCAGGCCTCGTGAGCCAGGCAGCAAGATGATGACATAACAGGAGAGAGACGCAGTTAGAGACAAGATGAGATGCTCCAAAAACCAGGAACCGAGGTGGTGCTGGTGGCAGAACACCTCTCTCCTACATCGGAAGTCTCCAGGATCAAATCCTGGTGAAGACTGGAGGAGGAAGATGAGAAGAGATAGCAGGAAACAGACACAGAGAATTGCCCAGCAAATGGACACAAAACAGCAAAAACGGGGGAGGGGGGGTTTAAAATGGATAAAGTAAATAAATAAATCTTTAAAAAAAAATGCAAAAGTGATCGTGTCAATCCCACCCCAGGCCCCTACTCCTCTCCCTGCTTTGGACTTTTTGGTTTTGTTCCTTACCCACAGCTCCAAGGGTAAAAGACCCAAATCCCTAACAAGGTGTGCAAGGTCCAGTCTGCTCAGCCCCTGCCCCCAGCCCCCCTCTCTTACTGGGCTCTCTATCCTCACCTGCCTAGTCCCGCTCAGCACAGGGCATTTGCATATGCTGATTTGTCAGGCGGAGGCAACTCCTCCTCTCCCCTGCCATGAATTGCTAACCTTACCTCCCCAGGGCAGTCCATGGTAATTTCCCCCATCATCAGTTTTCTGAGCCCTTCTGATCTCACCTTCACAGCCTTGGTTGTGGTTGCTGCAGGGGAGGACACTCTGAACATTTGTTATGAGTGAATAAGGGAAGGAGGCATCTAATGAGCCCATCAGCATGGCCCTGGGGGCAGGAATGAGGGAGGCTTTAGGGCAGAGGTTCTAAACTCCTACTGTGCCAGGAGCACCCTGAGCATCTGGAGAAGACAAGTACCCTTTCTCAGAACCATATTTTGAAATGCATGAAGTAAAGCCTATTGGGAGTCAGTGTGGCTCAGTGGTTGAGTGCCGGCTTCCCACATATGAGGTCCAGGGTTCAATCCCTGGCCCTGATACCTCAAATAAATAAATAAAGCCTATTGCATTACAAAGAATTATCTTTTAAAAACCACACAAATTTGTGATCTAAAAAATTCTTTAAAGATCTGGAGGCACAACTCATAAGTACCAGAAGAATGACCTGGTAGTGAATGTAAAAGCTATTTTTTTTAAAGAGGTGGGGGAAGGAAAGTGGCTGTGGCTCAAGCAATTGAGCTCCCATTTACCATTTACCATATGGAGGACCCAGGTTCAATCCCCGGGACCTCCTGGTAAAAAAAGAAAAAAAGAAAAAAAATGGTGTCCCAGACCTGCATGGCACGGAGAGGTGCACCAAAATAGACGACTGCGCAACCAGATAGAAGAAGAATAAAAGAGGTACCAGGTATTGAACCCAGGACCTTGTACATGTGAAGCCCGTGCTCAACCACTGAGCTACACCCGCTCCTGTAAACGCTATTTTGAGGTGTCTGTGACAGCTGTCACACAGTCTGAAAAGGAATGAAATGGGCACAGGTGCTGTGAATCCTGCTGAAGTTTGTTGCCTCCCTTTGTAATAGAAGGAAATTCCAAATTTTGATTAGAGGTGACTGAAAATAAAGATGGATTTTTCCCGCCCCCCTCATCTCAGCTCATGGGTCTCCTGAATTCTGAGTCCCTGGACCAATCACGTATTTTTATTTATTTATTTTTTTTAAGT
>JAQZBX010032295.1:0-25916 GCA_029593785.1 Cabassous unicinctus | reverse complement strand
AGGGAGGCAGGGAGGGAGGGAGGGAGGAAGGAAGGAAGGAAGGAAGGAAGGAAGGAAGGAAGGAAGGAAGGAAGGAAGGAAGGAAGGAAAGAAAAAGAATCTGGTCCTTGGTACTTAGTTAAATTAGGAAAATATGCCTTACCATCCTGGTTCTATACCAGCATGTTATTAAGCAAACCATTTCCAACTTACCTGCTGAGAAAATAAGAAAGAGGTATTCAGTAAAGAAAAACAAGTTATCTTTCATATGTAAATACAGTTTAACTTGATGCAATGCTAGTCCAAGCTTGTTCATCACTGACTAGCAAACTGCACTAATTTAGACTGGTTTAATTAATTCACTTTACTTATTACAAGTCTAATTTCTCATATTACATTTAATGACATTTTTAGGTTGTTAAATTGCCAGTGAATGCAGAACTTAAAATATCAACATTCTTTCAAAATGTTAATTTTGCTGATTATAAAGGAAAATATTATAGCATGAAAAGACATGGAACCTGGGGTCTAAGACCGTGGATGGATTAGACTTGGATCTGACATTTACTCAATGTCCTGGGCAAATTATTTCATCTCTTTGACTTACTTTCTCTTTTTTGAAATCGTGAGCAACAATATTTCTAAAATGAGATAATGCAGTGAAAGCACTTCAAAAGCTATAAATGTTTCATGAAATGAGAAAAAATTATCATCACTATGATTTATACCTAAAAATATTGAGCTGCTGTTTAGTTTGAATGCTACTAAAATAAGTGCAGGAAAGACTTGCAGGAATCCTTTTTATATCTAATCTGATTCAAGTTCAGGTGTTCATATATATGCCATTTGAAGCCAAGAGGATAATTGGTAACTTTGAAATTAAAAAAAATTTAATAAAATAGCCAAGAAATTTCCTAGTAGATATACTTTTAAGATAATGAAATACAAAATGTAAAAGATAAATTATGGTGTCCACTTTAAACACTTCAAAGAATCATTAATATTTTATTATGAATTTACATAATATAGTAATAATTGCCAATATTTATTGGGTGCTTATTATTTCACTGTTCTAATAATTTTACATAAACTTCATTTCTTTTAATCCTAGAACAACCCTACATGTTAATATTATTATTATAATCTCCAATTTATAGACTAAGAAAATGAGGCACAAAGGGGTTAAATAATTTATACAAGTATGTAAAATAATAATAATATTCAACACTTATTGAGCACTTATGTACTGGATACTCTTTTGAGTGCTTTACATGTAGCAATTCAGTTCATTCTTACCACAACATTGTGAGGTAGGTACTTTTAGTGGCTCCATTCCAGAGATGAAGCCCAGAGATTATATTATTTGCTCAAAATCACATACCTGTAAGTGAAAGAACAACTGGCCCCAGAGGCATGACTCTTAATCAGTACAACAATAAATTCCTCTTCTGTGTCTTATTGCTAGAAAATGAAAGTATCAGAATGTAAACCTAGGCACATTACTCTATGTCCAGTGCTATTAATCACTGCATCGTGGTACATTTATGAATACCTACTGGCTACCAAGATCTCCACAGACATAAGTATCCCTGCTCTCTAGGAATCACATAAATGGGAAAGACTGCCCCGCTTCCAACATTTTATTCTGCCTAGAAGTTTTAAGAATTTTGCACCATACCTCTTGTTTAAAGTTAAGTCGTTTGCTACTTGGGATTTTACTTTAAATGATTCCTAAATTCCTAAGATCTTTGCTATCTTATTCATCATCACAATAATCACCAGCCTTTATTTAATTATGCTATGCATGAGATGTCATATGCACATTATGTAAATGCCTTACTTCATTCAGATTGCTCCGCAACACATGAAGTACAGAAATGTAGGGAAGAGGGGTTGCAGAGAGAGTCCTTTAGCGCTGGGAGGTATTTACTTACCTGGACCACCGGTGAGACAAGTCATATTTTCTTTGCATTTTATAGATGAGAGTCCTGGGGCTAAGGATTCCATGAGATCTTCCAGGATACCCCATTCTCTCTCTTCTGGGAGACCAATTTAGGTTTAGCAGTGTGCTAGAGAAGACCTCTGTAACTTTGATGTCCTGGTAAATGCTGAGTTATTTTGGACCACATCTGATTGAATGTGACTTTTGTGGTTTCTATTTCCTTTGCAGAAGGGTATGACAACACTTTTAATTTTTCAAATGCTGCTCTGTCAATATTCATTAGTATGCAGCACTGCTTAGTACTGAGGAGATAAGTAAATTTGAAAGTGGAGAAAAGAGCCTACTGAGAACAGTGAATCACAGGCATTAACCCCTTCCCTATTTGGTTCAGTATCAGAAACACGTCTTTGATAAATTAATGACAGCTAAAGAAAATTTACCATGAGGAAATGAAGAGATAATCTGGGCTGGTCTCCTGCACTCCATAGAAGGGCTAGTGCTCTAAAGGTTTTGGGAGATGTATAGTATGTTGGATAACTTTCTGTACAGCAAGCCATCCAAACCTCAGTGGCTTATAACAACCATTTGTAATTGCTCAGGAATCTACGGTGGTTCAGCTGGGTGGCTCTGCTGATCTGGGTTGGGTTCAACTGATCTTGCCTGGGCTTGCTCATGTTTCTCTGATGGGTCGGCTGGGAACTGGCTCATTTTAAATGCCTTGCTCACAACTTGGTGGTTTTCTGGCTATGGTCAAGGGGATGGAGGTGACTGGGCCAGTTTAAAAGGCAGAAGCAGGGTTTTAAAGGAATAAGAACAAGCGTGCACAGCTTTCTGAGGCCTAGGCTTGGAGCTATCACAGCGTCACTCCCACTACATTCTATTGGTCAGAAAAAGAGACACCACCAGCCTGGATTCAAAGTGCAGAAAAACAAATTCACCCATTCATAGTAGGAGTTATAAAGTCAAACATAAAATGGGTGTGGATATAGGAAGAGATGGAAAATTCAAACTACCTAGTCAGAGAGAGTGTGCCTTAGAAAGACTATCTGAGCAGATAACTTAATTAAAAGGCTAAAACCTGGGAGTTATAATGTGTAAAACACACTGCAACCTGTGAAAATGACTCTGCAGGAAAAGTTTTTAACAGTGCCCCCAATGATGCTGTGACAGAGGCAACGGCAGTGAAACTGAGCCTTCAATTAGCTCACCACCTGGTATTTGGAAACAGGATTGAAGCCTTTTGACTGAAGAGTTCTCTGGTTTCCTTGAATAATTCAAGCACAAGTAAGGGTTCTTGAGAGAGATCTGGATATCTTGATATAATCTGATATATAAATGCTGAAGTAATTAATTAGAAAAATTAAAAGGTTTTTTTATTGCAGTTGGTAAAGCTGCTTATATCAGATACACAAAATGACTTATTTATATGTTGTCATTTTGTGTCAGTGTTCTCTCCGTGAATTTGAGTCCCATTCTGCCACGTCTCCCTTTTTCTTCTACCATACCCCCTCACCACACAAAGATTATGATCTTTTGATTCCTGTTTTTCCTATATTTTAATGTTTTTTTTTAAGAGTTTAGCATAAACTTAAAAATATTATGTTACAAAGTAGACAGAATATATTCAACTGTATTTAAGCTGTTCTATCATAAGATATAATTAAAGGTCTATGATCTTGCATTTTAGATTTTACCACATCACAAAGTGAACTCTAACAAAATACAATCATTTTTAATTGATGCCATGCGGTCGATGGATACTTTGTAGAGTTAGTATGTTTTATGACAATTATTTTATGAAAGCATTACACATTACAGAGTATTTGGGAAAAGGCAGAAAAATACAAAGAAGAAAATTAAAATTAATCATAATTCCAGCACTCAGAGAGCTAGTCATTATTTTGTCTTCTTCATATATTGTATGAAGGATATTTTATTATTTTTATTTATTATTTTTAACAACAATTTGTGGCAGAGGGAATTACTGGTCACCAGATGCTCTGTGTGCCCCTTACATTTCCCAGACTCTCTAGGAACTTTGTGGCCATGGTCACATACCAGATGATGGACTGGGAGACAAAGAGCATGTCTCATGTTCTGGCCAAGCCAGCTGAGAGCAGGTGCAGCTCCTTCATCTCTCCCTTCTCAGCCACAATGACACTGGAGGCCACATATGCCAGAGAATGTAGCTCCAAGATGAAGGAGGGCTCCCTGACCTGCACTGGCTGTTATGTGTGCGAGGAATCTGAGATTTCAGACTCTTATCTGTGACTACAATATAGTTTATCCTATTCTAACAAATGTCATCTAACAAAAGCATGATCATTCTGCATGTCAATCTTGGATCTGACTTTTCTCACTCAACATTATATATATTAATGCCTATGTGTGTGTATATATATATATATATATATATATATATGTATGACTGATATATGTATGTACATTTTCATGTAATCCATTTTATTAAGCATGCTTAAAAATACAAAATGACCATAAATATTAATTCATTCAAAAATATACATTTTAAGAACATATTATCTGCCATGCATCAAAATATATAAATGTCATATACTATCTATTATTGGTCATGCAAAAAGATGCATTTTAAGTGTTCCATAGCCTAAATATTGTCAGACTATCACAATCATACCCACTGAAGCGAGGGAATCCGTGCTTAGTTTCTGCTTTTCTGCAGAATGATTTTATCTCTGAATGTCTCCCAAGGATGGTCAAAGGGCATTTCATATGTACTACACAATCTTTTTTATTAAACCAAACTATCCCAAGCAGGCTTTATATTATATCATTTTTTAGCAATGCTGTAATAGATGGATAAAAACTTCACTTTAATATTGTGGATGATAACTATATTAAGTGATAATATTTTAGATTCAGAGTGTAAAAGACTGAATTTTAATGTGTATAGTACTCTAACTGCAAACATCTTAATATTTTATTAATTAGGATTTTCAAATATAACACTTCTTTCATCAAAAAACGAACTCTGGAGGCAAATAGTATGAGTAGTCAATAGTCCTGGATCAAAATGGTATAGTAGAAGAATATCATTTCTGATTCCACAGTACACATTTTCAGTTATATGTACCAGGATCTATATTTTACATAGTGCTTGTAAGCAGATATTTGACTTTTAACACCATTCAAGAAAATAAGGTAATTTTCAATGTCTTATTCTTGATTTAGTTTTAATTTTCTTTATAGCATTGATCTATGAGTTTCTTAGCTATAGAATTAAAAATGTTGTAAACTAAGGAGCAGAAACAGCTATGTTATAACCCACTAGGACACAAAGGTAGGTTATCTATTCTTTCAGTTATAATAACTTCATGCAAGTTACCTCCCCCACTGCATCTAGCTCAGTATTTATGGCTCTGACTGTTTTAAAAAAGCTTAGCTTTTCCCCAGAATCAGATCACCAACAGGCATAAAGATATGAACTAAAAAATTACTTTACCCTGAACAAAAAAAATTATTCTATCATTAAAGCCAACTCATATACATTTGAAGAAGACACATTTTTTTGAAAGACAGATTTATTTTTGTTCTCCTTTATGTGCAACAGTTTGGAGATTTGCCAATTACTACAGCATGTGTCTAGCTATATGCTATAATAAATAAACATAAACTCAATTATTCCTTTGTATTCTTAAGTGAAGAAATTCCAGGAACAAGAGTGCATTCATAAGAGGTGCATAGAAATGCAATAGTTCATGGTCCATTAGGCTGCCCCACAAAATTATTGTGGTATTAAAAGTTAGGTGCTATTTCATATAAAGCTAGAAGAGTTTGAGCCAGCAATCTAGTCAGCATCTTAGCGATCCCAGTCAAAGTTTTCATTGCTTTGCTATCCATCTCAATCACTGAAGGATATCTTATGCTTCCATTTGGCACATTTTGTTATGACAGCATTTCATCTTGATGGTGGTCCCATGAGTCAGGAAGGGACATGGTGAGACGGATTAGTGGAGATCAATGAAAAAAGGAGAGGGAAAATAGAGCTGGGCAAATTCTAAAAGTTAAACCAGCAATTTTAAAAGGGTAATTATTAGACTAGCTCTGCTTTAGCTGATACCCTACATTAGCCTATCAGCCTGGAGGAGAAACAGGATGGAGGAGTGGGTCATATTCCAACATTTTCTGAAATTTTTTAATTATTTAATTTTCATGTGATTAATTCATTTAACATAAAATATACAAAAGACCCTCAAATATTAATAAAATAGCTCAAACTACTTGTCATACTGCTTTTACCCTTGACCTTTGACCTCACTTTTGAGTGGGAGAAAATGAAAAGGGTAATTGCATGGATTCTGTTCATGAGAAATCTGAAAAGTTCTTTTCATCAGGTCTGCCGACCTGGTGAACATCTTTACACTTTATCTTGTTGAATTTAGGACTTGACTGAAATATTTGTTTTGAGGTCTCAAAATGTTTTGGAATTAATAGAGAGAAAGAGAGAGGAGAGAGCAGAAAGAGTAGGACACTTTGGAAGAGTCTAAAGAAAAAATTCTCTAACTGATATCCATTATTGTTGATGCTTCTAAATAAATCATCCTAAATTTGAAACTTATCTTTTCTAAAATCATACAATATTCCCTGAAAGTCAGGTTTCTAAATGTAGTTTTCCTTAAATGTAATTAATCAAGGATGAACTTTTGTCTCCTATTTATATTTATTAGGCATTTAATCAATGGACCCTGCCCTGAAAATGGGGGTACACTGACTTGCAAATGAATTTGAGAAGTGAATTCTTTGGTTCCTAAAAATAAATGTGACTATTGAAAAGGAGTCATTTTCTTCTTGAAATATTTTACTCTAAATTAAAGAAATATTTTCATGCTTTGGCATGCTCATAAATAAAAGCTCCATGTGCTTCATGTATAAGAAAAATTTTAATTTTTCTAGTTTTAATGTTCTCTGACAATTGGAATATAGTCATAGTCTGCAAGCAAACAGCCTCCAGGAGATCTAAGTACCTTGCCCATTCAGAGTACTCAATAAATATATGTTATTGTTGATATGTCTATGATTGAAAGAAAAAAAAACACTTTTTTTTAAAACAAATCAATTTTATTGATACATATTAATAAAGTATACAATTTATCCAAAGTGTACAATCAATAGTATTTGGTATAATTACATACTTGTGCATTCATCACTTCAATCATTATTACAGCATTTTCCTTATTTCAATAATAATAATAAACAAAAAACAGACAAGAAAATTTTTCACTTCTCAATCTCTCTGATTCCCCTGCTGTACATAGCTGCTATTTCTGTCTATTTTTGCACAATTATTAGCTTATTAAGCTGTTTTATTGAGATATATTCATATACCATAAAGTGCTTATCCAAATTGTAAAATTAAAGGCTTTTTTTTTAGCTGTTAAAAAGTCCTTTATTGTAAAATTGTAAAATAAATAGAAAAATAGATTGAAAGAAATTACAAATTTAAACAAGAGGGCAAGACCAGGTTATATTTAATATAATCAATTATAAAAAATAGATAGCATAGCAACAAACATTTATAAATGAAAACAATAATTCAAATATAATTGAAATTAGTTATAATTCCAGTTTATTACAGCTCTAACTATTGGACATAATAATCACTAAAAATGAATAAATTATTGGTTTAGTTATTTAATTTCCATTTAGGCCATAATTCTTTCTAGATAATAAAAGTCCTATTTGGGAATTCTTCACATCTTATTGGAATGAATCACAGCAGATAATAATTTGCCAATTAATAATTTTATGAGGCAGAAAAACTCAAAATCTTGTTCAACAGTAGTCATGCTAAATCATTATTGATGCAGATTATTTTAATTAAAGAGTATGAATAAAAAAGGGTTAAAGCAAAATGAATTATCCAAAAATGTATCTCTTCTCCAGTCCTCCTCAATCAAAATCAAGTGTTTATTTTGTATGAAAAAAATTACAGAATACTGATGACAGGAACAATTTCCCAGTTGCACTGAGTAATTATTGTTCATATACTGTAATGTTATATTACATTTATCTGGTCTACTTCAGCTCTGTTTTGGTTACTATTTGTATGGAATACCTTTTTTCATCCTTTCACTTTTTTTTTTAGATTTGTTGTTTGTACTTGCAGGGTCTGTTCATCTTCCTTGTTTCTTTAGGAGGCACCGGGAACCAAACCCAGGACCTCTGATGTGGGAGGGAGGCACCTAATCAATTGAGCCACCTCCATTCCCTGCTTTGTTGTGTCTCTCATTATGTTTTCTCTCTTGTGTCTCTTGTTGCATCAGCTTGCCACACCTGCCCATCAAGCCAGCTCGCTGTCTTCTTTAGGAGGCACTGGGAACCAAACCAGGGACCTCCCATGTGGTAGGCGGGAGCTCAATCACTTGAGCCACATCCGCTTCCCTCCATCCTTTCACTTTTAACATGGTTGTGTCCTTCTGTCTGAGGTGGATTTCCATTAGACAGCATATAGACAGCTCATAGTTTTTTATCCATTTGATCAGGCTATGTCTTTTGATTGGGGAGTTCAATCCATTAATATTCAGTGTTATTATTGTAAAGGCATTACTTACTTCATCCATTGTGTCCTTTGGCTCTCTGTTGTCATATTGTTCTATTGTCTATTGTTCTAGTATTCTGTTGTTTCCTTTCAGGCTGCAGCACTCCCTTTAATACCTCTTGCAAATCTGGTCTTTTGGTAATCTATTCTATCAGTTTTGCTTTTGCTTGTCTGTGAAGACTTTGAACTCATCCTCATTTTTGAAGGACAGCTTTGCTAGATACAGAATTCTTGGATGGCGGGTTTTCTCTTTCAGTATCTTAAATACATCATACCACTTTCTTCTCTCTTGCATGATTTCTGATGAGAAGTTGGCACTTAATCTTATCGAGTTTCCCTTGTATATGATGCTTTGCTTTTCTCTTGCTGCTTTCAGAATCTCTCTTTATCTCTGATATTTGTCATTCTGAATAGTAGGTGTCTCGGGGTAGGTCTATTTGGATTTATTATTTCCTCAAATATTCTTTCTGCCGCCTTTCCATTTTCTTCTCCTTCTGGGACACCAATAATGTGAATGTTTGTGTGTTTCACATTGTCATTTAATTCCCTGAGACTCTGTTCCATTTTTTCCATCCTCCTTTCTCTCTGATCTCCTTTCTTGCAGTTCAGATGCTCTGTCTTCAAAATCACAAATTCTTCAAGCAATTCAAATCTGCTCTTATGTGCCTCTAATGTATTTTCAATCCCACCCATCATGTCTTTCATTCCCACAAGTTCTGTTACTTTTCTTTACAGACTTTCAAATTGTTCTTCATGCTCTCCCAGTGTCTTATTAATATCCTTTATTTCTTAAGTCACATTTTCTTTAAAAAATTTTAAGTGATTTAGGAGAGTTGTGTGATTATCACTGATTGTCTTAAATCCTGCATCTCTTCAGGATATTTGGTTTGTTATTTTGGTTGGGCCATCTTTTTCTGTTTCCTAGCATGGCTGTAATTTTTTGCTACTGTCTAGGCATCTGAATATGTTGGTGAATTTACTCTGATGGCTATTTTCTCTCTTTTTCTATTGTTTTTTTTCCCCAAAGCTCTTCTTTGATATTTGTTTCAACTTATTCTCAGTCTTTAAAATTTCCCAGCTTTTCAAAATCAAGCTGGGGACTCACCAGTGGGCCACAGATTTTCTCCCAGGGGTTGGATACAGAGAGTGCAGAGAATAGTTTTTGCCCATGCAATTTCCAGAATGGCCAGAAGGTGGCGCTAGTCAGTGACCTTTCCAAGGAAGTGTTTCAGTCTGGGCTTTCCTGTGTTCCTGTGTTGAATCTCCAGATCAGAAATTCAAAGTGGGCTTTGCTGGCCAAATTCACTAAGAAAAGCACCCCGACCTCCCCTCCCTTTACCCTTGAAACAGCTGATGGGGAGGAAGATGTCTGCTCTCCTCTCAGTGGGCTGCAATGAGCCAGGTGTTTTATCCCAGCTTAATATTTTGGGAGTGGGGGAGGGGAGCCCTTCTTGGCCACAATGGGACTTGGTAACTCACGCTTGTTATTTGGGTTTCTTCATCTCTCTGTCTCTCACCTTCCTGGGAGTTGTAGAGCACTTTCCTGGTTTGCTGACTCCCAAAGCAGGTCCCTTGGACAGCTTTTGGCACTTTACCCATGTTTTTGCAAGAGCATTCAGCTCTGCCTGTCAGTCTGTGGCCACCTTTCCATATCCTTACAAACTTTTGATAAACTATTTTCAAAGCCATGATTTTCTCAAAATGCTAAACTTATTTTAAAGAAAGTTATTCAACTTTGTACAATTTAAAAATGTATCATTTGTTAATTTTTTTACACTATTACCTTCTGTATCACAAACACAATACAAATGCCCTGAGTAATATCCTGCTGAGAATTAACATTGAGTGCTTAAGTATGTCATCTCCCTGCTTACTGGCACACCTAAAACTAAGTCATGTTAGAAAAAATTTTTTCCTTTTTAATGTAGCCTCCTAAGATTAAAAAAATTTATTAGAATTTCTACAATGCTTTCCTTCATGATGATATATTAGCCATAAAAAAGAAATTAGAAGCCAATCATAGGCCACTGTATAGAGATATTTATAATGTTATATTCATTTACGTGTAATTTCACAAAAATATGTTTTTTACCAATTTTTTTTCATTAGTCAACCATTCTAGTTATCTTAGAAGTGATAAAATGAACTCAAATATCTGTTAAGGGAACAGGTAATCTAGAATCTTGCGAAAGTTTAAATTAAAACTTTTTCCTAAAAATTCTATTTATAACGAGAATATCAGATTTTATATGTTAAAATTTGTATGTTAAAAGTTATTTACTAATAAATAAAGGATTTGAATGTTAACCTTGGTCTGATCCTGGCCTCTAGGAATTGCTACATCATTATTTGCACAATTCTTATGTAAAAACAGCAGTTCTTAAAGTGTAGTTCAAGGACCCATGGGGTCCCCAAGACTGTTTGAGTGGGTCTGTGAGGTTAAAATTATTTTCAAGTGTCTTAAGAAGTTATTTGCTTTTTCATTCTCATTCTGTCTTACATGCACAGTTCAGATAGGCTAAAGATGTAGCCACGATTATCTGGAAAAGCTTTTAAAATCTGCTCCTTCTTTTTAACTACTTACCTGTGTGAAGCTAGAATTTCTTCATATTTTCACCAAAACAACATATTGAACCATACTGAGTGCAGAAACAGATACGAAAATCCAAATATATTCTATTAAGTCAGACATTAAAGAGATTTTCTAAAATGTAAAACAATGCCACTTACATCTTCATAGAATTTTGGAAAAAATATGTTTTTATTTTTTGAAATAAAGAAGTTAATTTTCACATAAAATATATTATGTCCCAGTATAGAAGGTTTATTATTGTCATTTAAAATTGAATTAATATTTTTTGTGGTTGAGGGTACAAATACAAGTGTCCTTCTGTGAGCTAGAGCAGATGTACATCACTATGCAGGGTGGTAGGGATGTGGAGAAGCATGGGAAAACTACAACTGGTGTGACCTATAGATTGTGGTTAACAGCAATACTATAATATTCTTGCATCAATGCCAAAGATGTACTGTGTTGATAATGGGGGTGTATAGAAAAAGTGTGCCAAATGTACACTGTGAACCATGGTTGGTGATAATAGTCTGATGATATTATCACATAATTTGTAAACTAATGTTCCACTATGGTGTGGTATGTTGGTGAAGGGGTGTTGTATGGGAATTCTACATGTGTGCGTGATTGTTTTGTAAGTTCACAACCTCTGTAATAAAAATACATTTTTAAAAAACAGGGTGGGTTGGGGGAAAAATGCACCAAATGTGAGATAGGGACTATAGTTACTAGTAATATTTTGACGATGCTCCTGCATAGTTTGGAACAAATGTTTCACAGCAATGCAAGGTGTTGGTGGAGGGGTGTGTATAAAACCCTTGTATGATATTATGAATGTTTATTTTGTAAGTTCACAATCTTTACTATACACTTATCATTTATGAATGTTCATGTATGAATGATATACTTCAATAAAAATTATATGGAAAAAATGAATTAATATTTTTAAAGTTTCTCAGTTTTAATTTCTAATCTTGCAAACATCAATAGCTATAATCCAAACAAAAGCTCTTTGAAGTCCTCACTAATTTTTTTTAAATTAAGGAGGCACCAGGGATTGAACCTGGGACCTCATACGTGGGAAGCAGGCACTCAATCGACTGAGCTACAGCCACTACCCCCCTTACTAATTTTTGAGTGTAGAAGTGTTTTGAGACCAAAAAGTTTGAGAACTGTTGCTTTAGACATACTAAAATTGCTACTTTAGTCTATTTTTAAATTAGAATTAAAATCTATTGCAAAAGTAGAAAGAGGCACACAGTTCTTTCAGAAGAATTGTACAATTATTGTCTCTCAACAAATAAAAATTGACTTTTATTATTTATCAACTCAGTTTTGTACACAAAGACTGCAACAGCTGTGATAGCAACAACAAAAATAGCTGGAATGCTTAGCATTTGAGATTGGTGTTTCCATTCTTCCATTATACAATTCAAGTTTTTCTCATTTGTTCACAAAGTGAATTGTCTGTTGAGTTTTCATGGATGAGATAGAACAGATAGTGGATTTTCCCTTCAATAAACACAACAAATTTCAGCCCTTAAATAAATAGTAGTACATGTGGCATGTAATAGATTTGAATTTCTCAACTATTTTTCTTTTGCACTGTGATATCAGCAAATAGCAATTTTCTTTCATATAGCTTTAAACCAACACTTAAGCTATTATAATAAAAGGGACCAAGGATGAGAAAATGACAATAGCCTATTTCTCACTGCCTTGGTTAAGGAAAATCATTGTTAATAAGTACTTATTTTATTGTATGGTAGTATTATTTGTATTAGCTTGGTGTATAAAACCAAATATTTCTTCCTAAGGCAACAACAAAAAATTACCATTATAGAATTTGGAAAACATCTATTTTACTTAAAAAAAAAAAAAAATTGAATGATGTGGATAGTCAAATCATCTGTACCTAGAAGGGTAGTTCTCATAGGCAGAGGTCCTTTTAGAAGGCGGGCCAGCAAACTTTTTCTTTCAATGGCCAGAGAGTAAGTATATTCAGCTTTGCAGGCTGTACTGTCTCTATAGCAACTACTCAACTCTGCCACTGTAGTGTGAAAATAACCATAGGCAATGCATATGAATGGGTGTGGCTATGTTTCAATAAAACTTGGATACAAGAAGAGGCTAGGGTGGGAGTGGGGGCAGATTTGATCTCTAGGCCATAGTTTGGGGACTTTTGTCTTAGAACTTTGCTTCCTGTTTCCTCTCCATTTGTGATTCACTGTGGGAGGTAATTGGGCCACTGTATGTTCTATGGCAGTGTTGTCTCATTTAATACAACAATAAAAAACTACTGTTGACATGAATAAATCATTGCAAATTTGTTAAACATACTTGAAATGTTGTGGCTCTTTTAACAGTGTTCAAAAAAATTCTCCCTAATCCCTTTTGATTTTTGATCCAGAAACATGAACCAAACTCACATATTTAGGCTAATTTGGATTTCAGTTTAACCACATACTGATAGTGACAACCCAATTAATGGAGATTACTTTGTAAACGGGTCAAGGTTGAAAAGCATTTTTCTCCCATCACCTATTCTTGCTAAAGGTCACATATAGAAAATGGAATTTCACAGATCCCAACCCACCTTAATGTGTAACCTGTAGTAAGCAAATCCCCCACAGTTATAAACGCTCTTCCAGTGTTGCCATTTAGAAATTTATTGCATTTTGCAGTCCAATGGCTCAGTTAAAGCCAATTTTTATTTTTACCTCCTCTATCATCTATGTGAAAATCTTTCCATGTCAGAGAGGCAGTAGGAGGCAAACATTAAAGTACTTTTTTATTTTACTGTTCGAAAACCAGGCTTCAAAACACTGTCGACCTCAAAATGTTGACAGCTGAAGAACTAGCAGGAGGTAACCTAAAGAGCAGGTTAATACACTGCAATAAATGTTAACACACTAAAACATTCTTAATAGCAAATTAATAGAAAGTATTAATAAAATTCCTACTTTTCTTGCTTACTCAAATATTGTTTTAACATTTCTATTTCTATCTCTTATCTTCCTTTAACCTTCTTCATTTCTCATGGTTTTCTGCCATTTCAAACTACTTTTCTTATATTGCCAACATTAATAGTTCTATTCATATGTGTATACAAAACTACCCATGTTTACAAATCATAGAAAGAAATTCATAGTCCACTCAGGGCTAGAAATGGGAGTGTGAGTTTTGAAACTGCTGAAGAAAACAATTTTCTTTTTCTCTCCATTTTCTATTGGTCTTCTCTCTTCTTTCCCCAATTATTCAAACTCTGATGGTCAAAAATTTTCAAGATTGCCTATTTTTCTATTTTATCACATATAAACTTCCTTTCATGACTTTCCAGGTAATTTTGCCCTACCATAGCAAGCCAGCTCCAGCATGTTTCCTCTACTCATGGAACACAAATCGCCTTGTCCTTAAAGATGCTAAGGTGCTACCAACTTATGATTTGCTCATATTGAGTTATTTATAATAAAGCACCAATTCAAAGTGTATCTATGCATCAAAACTCAGTTCAAATCCCAAATTCTGGAAGTATCTTTTCTCTCGACCAACTTCATGTATGCTTTCTGCATACCACCTCATGGCAAAACCCTCTCACTCAGTTAAAGCCAAAGTTCTTATAATGATCTAGTCATTTGGGCTCCCTGCTTCCTCTCTGACTTCATTATTTAATGCTCCCTCTTCATTCATGCCACTCAGTGTTCTGTCCCCTTCATCCTTGAACATATCAGGATGCTCCTGCCACAGGGCCTTTGTACTTGACTTCTACTTTGCCAGGGTCTGCATTTTCAGTTATCTGCTTGGTCAGTTAAGCTTCCTCATTTTTCACAGATTTATACTCGATGAACCCTTCACTGGACACCCTACCAAATTCCTCACCCCACCCCTTTTGATATTTCATATAACTTCTTCCTCCTCATTGTTTCTATTTAGCACTTTTTACTGACGTATTTCACTTTTTTATCTTGCTTATGGTCTGCTCCGCTACACTGAAAGCCAAGGGAGATCATATATTTCCATCAGTTCTGTTCAATATTATATGCTTAACACTTTGAAGAACACCTGAAATTTGAGGTGCTCTATAAGTCTGTGTTAAGTGAATGAGTGAATGAATGAATGAATGAACATCTGCAGCATATGATTTAGCACTTTATATTCCACCAGGCTTTCCTAGTTCCATCGTTCCCTGAATGACACTAATCTGCCCTAATTAGATTGTTGGGACCTTAACGTCAGGCGTAGGTTTCATCTTTTGTCTTTGTTCTCCCAAAACACCTAGAAGAGTCCTAAACACAAGGAAGGAATTCAACATATACAGTGTTTTAATTTTTAAGATCTTAAGGCTAATTGAAGTGATAAATTATGAAAATTGATCAAAAGTAGTATAGATTCACTGTTTTGCTATGAGAATTTCTAGGAAATACATTTCCAGCTAGAATGAAAAATTAATCAAGTGCCATTTATTACTATCTCACCTCAGTCATGTTCTATTCCTTTTTAAAAACAGGGCTTGTGTAACACAGGATATCTGAAAATACAACACAAAAAAAATGAGGCCAAAAGAATACTAATTTCTATACCCTTTAACAAAATCTATGTCAATATTCGATCGGAACAAAAATAGCTTCATGCAATATTAAATAAAATACTGTCTACTAGTTTGGGAGCCTGTGGATGTGATACTATTATTAGACCTACACTTATTTTTGATGTTTTAATTATTTTTCTCCACTTAGAAGCATTATTACCTAACAAAAGCCCTTAAATTGAACATAGTGCCCTCAATCTAGCACTTAAAAGAATATGGCTTCAAGTATATACAGTAGCTAAGGCAATAATAAATCAACTCCAATTAGTGTAGAATTGACTGCCAAGCAGACTCCAGAAATTAGAAATCTGTGAGTCCACACTTTCAAAACTCATCTGCTGAGATCACCAAATTGTCTACAATTCAGCTGTTAAGCTTGTTTTGTCTTCCTATAGCTGCACTGCATAAGAGGATCTACCCTCATTCCCTGAGCTGAATCAGCTATCCAGAGAAACTGCTGTTTGCCAAACACGCCTTCCAAATTCACATCTGAATCGGGGTACTATATACCGGCAGAGGAAAGCTCTGTATCTTATAAACACTAAATAATAAAATACGTATTTTGGCAAGATCCTGAATTATTACACAAAGAAGTGAGAATCAAAGCTAAGTAAAAGGAGCATTGAGAAGAAAAGCTAGTGTGTGTGACACATACACACATAGCAGAAAAGTGAAATAAAATAAATGGAGAGCCTACCAAACACACAAGGACACACACACAGGCACATACACAAAAGCAGAAAAGCGAAATAAAACAGAAAGCCTGCAACACACACACACACACATCTACTCTTCTTCATTTTTTAACAAACTAATTTTGTAGATACACATTAATAAACATACAATTCAACCAAAGTGTACAATCAATGATATTTGCTGCAATCACATAATTGTGCATTCATCACTTCAATCATTATTAGAGCATTTTCAGCATATTAGAGCATATTTCAATAATAATAATAAACAAAAACCAGATAAACAAACAAACAAGAAAATCCCTCACCTCTCAATCTCCCTCCAAATCAGATATCTCAATTTCCTCCAATTATCTGATAAAATATCTCCAGGCTTTCCACTCCTTGGACATCACTTCCTGTATGATTCCTTTCTGATTTCACAAAATTCTACTTTCATTATATTTTCACCCAATATGCAAAATGATTCTGATCTCATCATTTTTTTATGCTCAGCCTACCTTTCTGAAATATTGTTCATTAACACTTTCAACAATCTTGACTCCTGTCATTTCACTGCAATGCCTCACAAAATTGCAATTGTCATTCTATCCCACAGACCTTTTATTCATACTTGGTAATTTCCTAAGCTCTACTAGATAAATATAAAAAACCAGGCTGATTGATGATACCCAAAAATGATAATTTCCAGATGGAGCTGGACCCTGAAAGCTACTTGATAACATATTTATTTGTCTTTAGCTCCATCTTCCATTCTGCTCACTGACTTTTCCATCTCTTTAAATCTTATCTTGCCTCCCATTCTTTTGGTGACTTACATCTACTTCAAATAGAAAGTTGAAACAATTAGGAGTGTATACTCTTAATTTCCTGTCACTTTCACTCATTAACATATCCTTATCCATATTTATCTTTTCCCCTCCTGTCTCAGAATATGAAGAGGTCCTCTTTCTATTCAGAGCCAGTTTCCCCACTTGTACTGGTTCAAAGAAACCCAGTTTTTCTAAAGTCAAGTCCCATGTGGTATTTCCTGTCCTTCTCTGCCAATTCTCCCAGGTGGCTCTTTCCCCTCAGTCTAAAATCTTGCTTTTTTTTTTCATTTTTTTTTTTTTTTAATTAGAGCAGTTGTAGGTTTACAGAAAAATCATGCAGAAAGTACAGACTTCCAATATACACCCCACACTCTGCACAAAATAAATCACTAGCTCCCGAATTCTCACCCCCACCTGGACCCTGGTAACCTGTTTTCTAGTTTCTGACTCTATGAATTTGCATAATCTAATTATTTTATACATGTGAGATCATACAGTATTTGATGATACAATATTTAAGCTCATGAAAAGATGTTCAACATCATTAGTCATTAGGGAAATGCAAATCAAAATCACAGTGTGACAACATTTCACACCAGTAGAATGGTTATTACTAAAAAAAAAAAAAGAAAGAAAGAAAACTAACAAGTGTTGGAGAAGATGTGTTGAAATAGGAACACTTGCTCATTGTTGTTGGAAATATAAAATGGTACAGCCACTGAGGAAAACAGTTCAGAACTTCCTTAGAAAATTAATTATAGAATTATCATATAACTCAGCAATCTGGCTTCTAGGTATATGCCCCAAAGAATTGAAAGTAGGGACTCAAATAGATATTTACACACCTATGTTTATAGCAGCATTACTCACAACTGCCAAAAGCTGGAAGCAATCCAAGTGTCCCTCAACAGATGAATGGATAATGAGTTTATAGTATATACATTCAATGGAACATTATTCTGACATAAAAAAGAATGGAGTTCTGTTACATGCTACAACACGGATGAATCTTGAAGGCATGATGTTGCATAAAATAAGCCAGGCATAAAAGGAAAAATATTGCATGATATCACTTATGTGAAAAATAAAATTGCTCTTTGGAGCCTCTCTGTTACCTGTCTAATGTTATAGATTGAATCACTCCCTCCCCGTGAGAAAACATGTTTCAGTCCTAACACCTGGGCCTGCAAATGTGAACTCATTTGCACATAGGATTTTTGAAGATGTTATTAGTTAAGATGAGTCCAAACTGTATTAGGGTAGACCCTAATCCAATATGAGTAGAGTCCTTTTAAACAGAGGAAATTTGGATGGATAAGATGACTCCTGCAGAGAGAGAGAGAGAGAAAGAGAGAGAGAGAGAGAGAGAGAGAGAGAGAGAGAGAGAGAGAGTCATATGACAGAGGCACAGACTAACTGCCAGTAAGCTACCACCACAATCCTACAGACTACAGAGGAAGCATGACCCTACCAACACCTTGATTTTGGACTTCTAGCTTCCTGAAATGTGAGACAACAAAGTCCTGTTGCTTAAGCCAACTAGTCTGTGGTACTTTGTTACAGGAGCCCTGGTAAACTAAGCAACTTATCTCCATCTCATATCAGCTAAATTTCATAAAGTATTATCTTTCCCCCATATTCACTCCCTTATCTTTCATTTGTCATTCAATCCACTGAATTTAACTTCTTCTACCTCTCTATGCTCCCTGAAAACTTAACTGGAAATGAACTAATGATCTCCATATGCCAAAGCCAATGGCCACTTTAAGAATTTGAATTCATTAATGCATCTCTCTCTCTCCACTCCACTGGTTGCTATGCCATCTCTGTGTTTTTTACACCTCTAGTTCTCTGTCTTCTTGATGAGATCCTTCCCCTCTGCTGGTCTCATCAACCCACCCAAAACCTCTCTTAAAGCATATCTTTCCTAATGTTACTCTTTCTTCTACTTTTGCTTGTGGTCCATTTCATATTCTAATCCTATACTAGCTCTTCCATATTGCCTTCCAGTAGAAAATATTCTTTCTTTCTCTTGTTCCCACACAGTATTGTTATCTCTTCTATAGTATTTACAGCAATATCATATAATTCTTTGTGTATCTCTTCACCGGGTAAATTATAAATACTTGGATGACAGCTACCAGGCTTTCTTCATCCCTGTTTACCCTAAAATACTTCAAACGTAAACAGCACGGTAAATTAAATTAAATGGAAATCTCATATACTCATTGTGGTTTAGCTCACATTTTAAAGTTAGGCTTCACTTAAAACTACCAAGAAAAATCGTAATGATATTACATATCATTGCTGTTCTCAGACACCTCAAGGAAACTTCGATAGCATCACTGAGATACAATTTTTCTTTCTCATTGAAAGGTCTCTTCAATCTGCTCAGAAAATATCTAGCATGTCTGTACTGAAGGATAAGGATAAGGATAAGGAAGTTTAATATCTGGAAAATCACTTGCTTAATGATATTTGTTTTAGAAATCTGCTTGCCTTTTACTTTTCTGCAAACATTTTGGGATGAAACTTCTCACATTTTTCTTTGTATTTCAAAAGCTAGGAAGGAAATATGTAATTGAATTGCAATAAAAGGCCACATTTTCTTCCCTGGGGTATGCACTGAATGGGTCAGAATACTTTACCCACTAACAATGTCTTGCTTGTCAGGAAAAATTACCCAGATAGGGTATATATTCCTCTGTGTTCACCCCATAATCAAGTGGTTTCCCTCGGGTCTAGCTGAAGGAATTCCCTTATAAATCTTCTCATTAAGGGACAATAATCTATAGTATGAGTAGTCTAGAACTTGGAGTCTTGATACTAATGATCAAATTCCCCAATTCCAGCTCTTTTTACCACTGTGTCCTCAAGCAAGTTAAATAACTTTTCTGAACTTCATATATAGCACGGTAATAAAAATAATTCCTTTCTGACAGGGTATGTGTTAAGATTAAATGAGATCATGCTCCTAAAAGTATTTGGAAAATAGAATGCATTATTCAAATATTAGTTATTATTTCTATTTCAAATTTACTTCTCTTTGGATAACCTTCCCATTTAGCCCTCTAAACCAACCTACTGAATCCAATTAGCATTTTTTCATCATAACACAATGATCAATATTACTATGCTAATTTTCTATATATCTGCCCTGATAATGTTCTCCATGCAGACAGCTCTGTGGATGTTGTTTTTCCTATTTGGAGTCTGCTATTGGATCATCCTGACAGATTTATTTTTAAGGATTATTCTTTATATGTTCTCTATGCTTTATACCTCACCACTGGAAAATTACCTTGGGAAACATTCTTGCAAATTTATTAATGACACCTCAGCATCAAATGCTCAACACAAACCAATTGAGGAAAATAAGCATTCGGCGATGTAATGTAATTTGAAGCACTAGCCTTACTGCAATGACTATGAGGCCTAACAAGTACTACATTTATATTTAGTCAAGTTGGATGGTCTCAGATTTGGACAAATAACGTTTCATTCATGAGAACTCAGATTTTTAGGTATTACTCTAGCTTCAGTGTTCAATGGCCAATGATCCAAAATGGAATTTCATTATCGCCATTGTTAATGATGTCTTCACATAGGATCTACAGTTACAGCTTTCTATTATTTAAATTATCCATTTCGGGAGGGCTAGTGGTGCAATGGATTACATCTCTCACTATGGACTAAATTACCTATTTGTCAAGACAGTAAAAGTACCTCTGGAAATCTTCAAAAAGCATCTAGTGCAAACTGGGTATGCTGTGTGAACCGGGTATTTGAACCCATTTTGATGACATTTTAAAGATTTTATCTTTTACCCAACAAATGCCTTCTGAGTCCCTCTATAATGTCAAGCACATGTATATAATTTTTGACAAGTGCAAAAACATAACTTAAGCAAGTATATTCATTGACATAAATAAGAGAATCCTTGAAAATAAAATCCCTACATTAAAAAAATTTGTTGTTTTTCTTCGCAATATAGGTGCCTTATATTGTATAGTTTGAGGACAAGCCAAATTCTCTGAAAATTTGAATGCAGAAAATTCCATGATGTCATGATAGATGTATAGCTATCCAGGGAGAGTAGAGGTCTGTCTTAGATTAGAGGGAAAGATATTTGTGTTGTGATAGTGTTATGAATCTTAAATATTCACTCTTGACATTAGGATTTTAGTGGCAGAATTCATTTATTAGCTACTGATATAATAAACAGTATATATTCTAGAGCCTACATTCCAGGAGGTTTTGTTCCAAAGTGAGGCACCTCCTCCTCTTGGAGTCCACTGTGCACTCGCTATGCTGTTAGGTTTTTTTCTTTTGTGGTCCTCCAACAAATGATTTTGGACTTACATTGTTCCTTTCTAGGACTGACTTCTATGGGGCAGGTAATTAAATTAAGGTCAGGTTCTTTAAAGAAACACAATCCTTAAGATCACTAATAAACCACAAGGAAAATTATATGTACTCTTTTCCAGGAATTAAATTTAAAAACTAATATAAAAGCCTGAAAAGTAGAAGATGGATATATTTGGAATCCAGTGTAATTTATGATGAAGAGATTGTATTATAGTTAGTAGTTTCATGATGTTTTAGGGTGAAGAAAGTACACTATTATCTTAAAATAATCCTGTATTGATCCATGCTAACTACTTCCTTCCTCATATTTCATTGAATACGTTTAGATTGTCTGCTAGAAAAACCCCAGAACTTTAAACATTTGAGGTAAACCACATGTTTACATATTTATGCATTTCAGATATCTTGGTTTCTGGTTTGCAGTTATTAGAATCAAATGAGAACAAACTAGTTCAGCAGATCTTCAAAAATCCTACCAACTGAGGCTTGGAAAGAAGTCAAGAGTGATAAGACTTGTTTAATCCATAAATCAACTTCTAGTGATTCGTTGGATTTTTTGACCATCTGGGCCAAATGGACAAATTCTAAAATATTTTATTAGAGATTAAAATAATGTCCCACGATGACTTTAAACCATCATAGTGATTAATGAATAAAGGAGAAAAGGAATTTGGATAGGATAGACATTTGCCGATGTCTTCATTATCCATGCTATCAAAATTATTTGAAGTTGTTCTGTAAAATCCTGAAATATATAAAAATTTCAATCGTCAAAATTAAGCACCTTAGTGACAATGTGCTTTTAAAGTGTCTGCAAGTGATGTATGGAGTTCAGTGAATAATATCATCTGGCTCCAAGAGTTCAAATTTAGTGTATTTTTAGAAGAAACAAGATAATTTATTGAATTCTGGGTACACATGTTCACTTCTGAAATTGTAGCTTCTCTTAAAAAAAAAGTAAACAATTAGGCGCCTGAGCACAGAATACCACAAATCTTTAATTGCAAAGACAGGCTGCTATCACATTCAAATGATATGTAAATTAAAAATGGAAAAAAGTATGTTTTTAAAATTTGATTTGTACCAGGTTACACAAGATAAGAAATTGTCAACATCAGGTGAAATGAAACCAATATTCAGAACATCCTTGACTCTTAAATGAAAGTGCAACATCCATGCTCATTTCTGTAGGATGATGAATCATCAGGGGAAGGTTAATTATGATCAACACATCTGTTTATTAAACCTTATTAAGGCAGAAAATTGTGAAACATATTTCAACAATTATATATGCACATATGCATTTATCTGAATGTGTATATATAAATAGTATAAGGGAGAAATTCACTAAAAGGCATTTTTATAATGCATGATAAATATAGATCCTGACTATTTTCATTTTCTGAAACTTCGATTTTGCCACTTCGCACCAATTGAAATAGGGAAGGCATATATTTCATTTCTCTTACTTTCACAACCCAAAATTATTTCTTCACAATACTGCTGTTCCACATAACTGGTTGTTAGCATGTGACAACCTTTTGAATCTCTTGTTTTAATGTGAATCTGGCTTTTAATTAAATGCAAGAGATTACATGGCTTTCTTTAACCTTAATGTGTCTAGACTTTAGTATTCCCTATTATGTCTATTCCCCAAAGTATACATTGAGAACATCTATAGAACTGATTAACTAAAAGAAAGCATTTTCACTGAAAATAATACAGAGCTGTTTTAATACATTTTAAGAAATATACATATAAAACCAAAGGGCAAATCACTGAAAACAACTGGGCATCAAAAATTTCCAATTCAAAAGTTTTTCAAAATAAATAATAGCTATGTGAGGTGGCATTGCATAAATGACATAGTCTCTTAATTGTCATCTAATATAAGAAGAAAATGAATAGCGATAGCACTAAGATTTATTAACAGCTTATCATGTGCCAAGTTGTACTTTGCTAAATACTTCACTAAACACTTCGCTTGAATTATCTCAAGTAATTCATCAAATATTCTAAAAAATAAGTATTGATATTATTTCCATTTTTAACTTAACAATTTGAAGTATAGAGAAGGTAAGTACCTTGTTTAAAGCCATAGAGCTGGGAAAGCAAGGCTAGAAATCAATCCCAGATCTTGAAATGCCAAAGCCCTGAGTTCCAAACAATACTGCTTCCTCAGTGACATTTTAGTCACAATTTAAGCATACATTTCTGAACGCTGAAGTTCAGTGGTCAGCAAACTGTCCTGCTAACTGTTTTGGTAAGTAAAGTTTTATTGGAAAACAGTCACTCCCATTAGTTTACATATTTTCTGTGGCTGCTTTTGCTACAACAGCAGAATTGAGTAATTGCTACAGAGACCACATGGCCCACAGAACCTAAAATATTCACTGTCTGGCCTTTACAGAATAAATTCTTCAACCTATGCTTTAAACCTATAATTTAAAATTTGAAACCAATGCTTTATGTTTTAAGATGACTGCATGTTCTACTTGTCTAAATTTGTAAACAATATTTTGAAATAATCATTACATATAATAAATACTTCAAAACTATATGATTAAAAACCTAATTTCTAACAGTTGCCTGAAAGAGAAACAAACAAAAGTGAATATAAATTGTCACCACTTTTCACAAATTATGAACTTTTCCTATAAATGCTCTAATAAAAATTGCTATCTTATGTAAATGAATTATTTATTGCTAATATGGTTCAACCTAAGAATCTTCCTAGTTACATATGTCATAAAGTAATTGAAATTTTAAAGAAATAAAAATAAAATATGAGACAGCACTGGCTGCTTAAGTTAGGATAAAATTTTAATAAACTGTCAACATTTGACTTAAACTTTATTAATGAAGTTAGATAATTCCCAAATAATGTTAGTTACATTATTTCTAGGAAACCAATGAGCAAATGCCCTTGTTTTTTACAAAAGATTCAACACTATAACCATTTTTGCAGATTTATATATTCAAACATTCAGCTTATATTTATCTGCAGATTCCCTTGCAGTAAAAGTTGGAAAGAAATTTGAACACAATGCAACTTAAAGGAAACTCTTCCAGTCAAGGCTAGCTGGGCCCTTACACCAGTTGCATACAGTGACATTCTCTTGGTGAACTCACCACAGTCTAAGCATCTGGCCTTTTTAATTTATAAAGCTGATTTGACAGTACAATGAGTTTTTTCCACTCTTGCGAGTTGGCACACATTGACTTCACAGAAATGGAAGTATAAAACTGAATTGCTGTTGCATTATATTCAATGAAGAAATATGACTGCTGAGAGGATGAGGCCCTGATTCATCTTCTTCAAAAGTTTAGGAAACTCTGCTGTGACATCACTGTCTCCGAAAGCAGATCTTCCCACAACAACAGACCATACCACTCTCAATGCTCACTGACCTTCTAGTATTCCTTTATTCACTTTTTCAGGGGCTTACTCAAATTACAAAGTCACTTAAGAACGCATTAGAGGTGGCCTGATTTGCCTAACCTCATATAATGGAGGGATGGATCTTAAACAGATCTTCTCTCTTAACATACTCCCACATATTCCTTCACATGACTTAAAAGAGAATGGAAAAATAGTTGTTTTTGTGTTCCTTTTAAGAAGATTGACAAAAAGAATGTATTCTTAAAAGATCAATTATTGATTCTGCCTACATTCTCATACACAGTGCAGAGAATATTGTACTTTGGCCCTTGAAGTGGTAAACAAATGGGGATATACAGTTAGATTGTCCCTTTAGCCAGACCCATCTAATTGTATCCTTCTTTATCACTTGAAGTTCATCCCCTATCTACATGATAAAATAGGATGATCAAGTGAGAGCAGGCGCACAAGGAAGCTCCAATTTAGGATAATGATGTTTTACAGGAAGAGGTCAATTTTCCTTTTGGACAGACGGAGTTTTAGATCCCTTCATCATTTAATTTAAAATTTTCTTAAATAAAATTCTGTGATTTACACATTCAGTGCCTCCATTTTCCTACCATACTTCAATTTCTAATCCTATACAATCTCCACCTATCATCAATATTTACTGATACCAGATATCATCAAATTGTCAAATCCAAAAGCCTTTTCTCAGTCATCATTCCGCTTGACTTTTAACAGCATTTACTATTTCAAATCACTTTGGGGAAATTTTGATTTTTCTTGCTTTGCATTACATTCTACTTTCCTAAATCTAATATCTAATTCTTATCACTTTCTTCATTCTTAGTTCTTTCTCGTTCTATTCCCTAAGTGAAAGTTGTTTATTTAATTCCAAGTTTCTCTTAAATTCTCACCCTTCATGGTATGATCATGGCACCCCTTTCTGTGGCAGAATTAACTTAAATCTTCCTCTTAGGATTGCCTTCTAATTCTTTCCA
>JAQZBX010032294.1:0-25922 GCA_029593785.1 Cabassous unicinctus | reverse complement strand
AGCCGGCCTGCCCCCACAAGGAGGGGCTGGGAAGCGAACCCGGGGCCTCTCATATGGTAAACGGGTGCTCTATCCATTGTGCCACACCTGCTTCCTGCCGTGAGGTTGCTGCATCAGCCCACCGCACCGCTCAGGCCACCGTGCCCTCACAAGGAGGCCTCGGGTCGCGACCCCGGGCCTCCCACATGGTAAACGGGGGCTCCATCCACTGAGCCACACCCGCCCCCCTCTATAAGTTCTTTTGCTTAAAAGTTGAGCTGTCTAAAAAGCCTGTAATTCTACTTGTTCTTCTTGGGTTTCCCACTCACAGAGATGTGGGTGTGGGAATCCCTGTTCCATGGGAGGCCTCTCTCCCAAGCTCCATTTCTCCTGATTGTGGGGCATGACCCATCCTTCTTCACACATGCCTTGCTGCCCCTCACCCCGCATCCCATTGTGAACTACGTCTCCTCACTTACCTCTCAGAAACCTGCCTCCCGACTTCATGCTCTTGGTCTCAGTCCGCCTTAGCTCATGCTCTCATTGGCTCTGGCCTTGTGTTGCAGAATTCACAAAGAAGGCCTGTAAATCAGTAAGAAAAGGGACAGTTTGCCTCATAGAAAACTGGGAAAAGAATAAAGAGTCTCAGAAGAGGAAAGATGCTTGACCATTAACATGTAAGAGACATTCAGCCTTCTCAGGCAGCAGCGAAATGTAAAGTGAAAAAAGGCCAAGGTACCATTTCATCACCTCCATTGCAAACCCCATCTGAAAATATCAGGCTAACAAGCATACTGGAAAAGGTGCACTTCTACACTGCTGGGGGATCAAACTGGTGCATCCACCCTGGAGAGCAGCTTGGCACTACCCAGGAAGGCCAAGGACGGCCACATCTCCATGACCCAGGAACCAGTCCCACTCGTAGGAATATGCTCTAGAAAACTTAGCATATATGTTAAAGGAGACATATCTGAGTAGGTTCATGTGCAAATATTTGGAGGTAACCACTCTGTTTGGGACTGGCTATATGAATACACTTCATTTAAAACAAAGAATTGGATCTACATGCATAAACATGAATAAATCTTGAAAACATAGATATCCTGCAGGAACCTGACATAGACTGTAAGCAGCAGTAGGATATGTGCAGTGTGATGCCATCTGTGTCCACTTTCTGAACGCATAAACCAGTAGGATATATTGTTAGGGGCATATGTGTGTGTGGCGGAAGTATAGAAATATTCGTTGGCAGAAGGACCCCCACTGGAGACTCGGCACCTGTGGGCAGACTTGTAGAGGATGTTTGGAAAGCACTATGCTTTCTTCCCTGCAGTGGACTAGTGCTTCCATGTCCTATGATGAAATCTAGGACATCCTGTGATTTTTCTGGCCATTCTCAGATAATAAAAAATGTCGTGTGTTCACTTTTACTCACAAAATAGTGACTACAGTAATTAAAATGTCCAGATTCATGTGCTTTAGTTGAGGTAATACTGTCAGGCTATACAAACACAAATGTATAATGGCTCAACATGATAGAATTTTCTGTTTTTCCTGATCCTTGATGGTGGGGATAAAAAGTTACTATTTCAATTTTGGATTGTATTAGAAATATGGGTTAGAAGGAAAGAGAATGAATATCTTCCAAGCTACTGAAGAATATAAACAAAATATCCAGTACATAACCCAGTTTTTTTTAGCAACTGAATATTAAATGAAAATATATTTCACATGTGCCAAACACATTAAATAAACAGCAAAAAATCTTAAGGAAGAGTTGATAGGTAAGATTATATAACTATTGATAATAAAGGGAAATTATTAAAATCTCCTATTTCAATATGAGCAGCCATCAAACTGTCCTATTTCAGAATTAGAGGTTCTCAGATTGGTTTAGAAAATGATACTACTTATATGACATTTTAGGAAGACATTCCTAAATAAAACAACGGCTAAGATACTTGGATGGTGTGAGGAGACAGACATCTCATGCAATGCCCAATGGTGGATATAGAAAAATGGTGCAAAACTTATGGAGAAGAATTTGTCAATATAGAAATATTAACTTGCTTTTGCTCTTTGATCCAGCAGTCCTGTTTCTAGAACTCTATCCCAGATCATCATTGGCAAAAATATGAAATAAACATAGTCATTGCAGGATTATTTTAATAACAGAAGATGGGAAGTAACCCAGATATTCACCTAGGTTGAATATATTATGGTTCGTCATGCAGGGCAGTGCCGTGCCAAGTTATAAGGAGTCTCTCCATATTCCAACTTGGAATGGTCTCCAGAAGTATTATTAAGTGAAAAAAATACTAGAAACTAGTGTTTCTAGAATTCTTCCTTTTACCCATACCAGAGTGTATGTATATAATATATTTGTTTATGTTTTCAAAAGAAACAATGGAAGGATATACTAAAAATATTGTGGCTTTTATGGGAGTGGAGGAACCAGGAATGAACAAGATGGGAATACTTCTATGAATGAAAATCTTATTATATGATTTATATTTTCCATGTAAAGGTTTTTGGGTAATCAATAAACATTTAAATCAGGAAGAAATAAAAAAGCAACTTCTAAAAATTGAAATTATATGGTAATGAATTAGTCTAAATGTATGTCAAGTTGGTGATGCATTCATCTAAGAAACATAAATTACTTCAGGTGACTTTATAACATGGTAGTTTTACTCTTTGTTCCCAGTGGGATATATTCTAACAAAAAACAACAACACAAAAGCAGTCCTGTAAAGTATTTGTTGGTAATAATATTTACAATTATTTTTCAGCTATTACATATATTTTGGTAAACTCTTTCAGTGTATGCCCATCATATGCTCTGGTCTGTTTTTTTCTATCCTTTTTTTTCTTTCTGTACGTCATTTGGACCTTTTCTCTTTTTTTATTTTTTTTATTTTTGGAAAGTTTATTTTCACTAAATTCAGGAAATTAATATTAAAGACTGCATTTGTTCTATATATAACTTTAAATTTTAAATAATATTTTATTTTAAATTAAACTTAGATCCTTTAACTGGACCTTTTCTGTTGACCTCTTTGAGTTCACTAACCCAGACTTGTGCTGTGTCCTGTCTGCTGTTAACCCCAAGCAATGATTTTGTTTTCATATTTTGTACATTGCAGTTCTAGGATGCATTTGGTTTTGTTTTTCTTTAAATTTTAACTCTTTGTTCATATACTCCATGCCCATTTTATCCAACATGTTCTATAACGTTATCATCACAGTTAATTTTGAAATCCTTGCTAATTTTAATATTTGGATCATCTCTGGATATGCTTCTGTTGACTGCTTATTTTCTAGTTACCAGTCACTTTTCCTGCTTCATTGCATGTTCAGGAGTTCTTTATTATGTACTGGACATCATGAATGAAATGTTGCAGGGACTCTAGATTGTGCTTTTTCCCTCTGGGAATGTTAGAGTTTGTTCTGATCGGTACTGAAACGAGTGGGTTACCTTGTTTCTATCACAGCTTGAGTTTAGGCTTCCACCGATCTATTTCAGTATTGCCCGTAACCCCAGGCCGTGATCTCAGTCCCAGGTGTGGCCTTTGTGTGGTGGGTATTCAACAACACCTCTACACTCCAGCTGGGCCTGGAACTACAATGTCTACCTCAACTTCCAGTGTGATCCTCAGTCATCCAGCAGCTCTCCTGGGAGTCCCAGAGACTCATCTCATGCATAGTTTAAGATTTGTTCAAGGACCTGAGGAGGAATTTTTACATGGACTTTTGGGATTCCTTTTCTAGAGCTGACTAGGAAGCCCCGAACTGTGGTCTCTGAATAACAGTTTAGGAGATGGCCTGAGGGAAAAAGCGGGATGAAGTGCAGGGCTCTCCTCAGGCTTGTCCCATCCATCAGGGATCAGAGTGCTTGGTTCATTGTTGTCCAGCACCTGCATGTGTCCAGCTCTTTCAGCTGGTCTGACCTGAGGATGTCTGACACATCATGGCCCATATCATAAATCTGAAATCATTAGTTATGTTGATGTCATTAGAAAGCAAGATTTTTAGATTAATAGAAGGTGTTTGTTGAGAGATTTTGTCAGGCATGGTATTGAATTTTGTCAAATTATTTTTTCTGCACTTATTGATATGATAATTTTCTGTTTTTATTCTATTAATAGGGTGAATTTTCGTGATAGATATACCAATTTTTGGCCAGTTTTGCATTCCTGCTATGAATAATACTTGTTCATATTATTTTTTTTTTCTTGTGACCACAGATGCAAAAATTTTTAGCAAAACAAATCCAAGAATATCTAAAAAAAATATGAAAAAAGTGAAAATTGCAAATCAATATCTATGTGGTCATGAGAGATACTGATTTGCAATTTTCATTTTTCTCATATCTTTGTCATATGTTAAAATCAGGGTTATGCTTGTGTTATTTAACGATTTTGAAAGTCCCTCTTCCTCTGTTTTCTGAGAGTTTGTGTAAAAGATTGGTATTGTTATTTCTTTGTATGTACGAGAAACATGCCTGGAGTTTTCTTTGTGGGAAGAGATTTGAAAACAAATTCAATTTTTTTTTTCTATAGCTATAGGGCTCTACAGAGTTTCCTTTTTAGTTTGTGTCAATTTTGGGAAATTGTCTTTTTAAAAATTTGTCCATCGCTCCATCAGTACCACACTGTCTTGATTAATATACCTATAAATTAAGTCTTAAAATCAAGTAGGAGAGCGGGTATAGCTCAATGGTTAAGCATCTACTTCCCATATACAAAGTTCAATCCTGGGTACCTTGTAAAGAAAAAATCAAGTAGGGTGATTCCTCCAACTTTTTATTTTTCAAAGTTGTTTTACCTATTCTAGTTTCTTTGCCTTTCCATATATATTTTAGAATAATCTTGTCTATATCTCCAGGAAATATTGCTGGCATTTTGAAAGGACATTCATTAAACCTATAGTTCTATTTTTGGAGAATTGACATTTTTACTATGTTGACTCTTCCATTTTTGAACATGGTGTGTCTCTGTACTTAGTTATATCTTTGATTTTGTTCATCAGTGTTTTGTAGGTTTCAGCATGCAAGTCCTGTGCATGTTGTTAGATTTACACCTAAGTATTTTATTTTTAAGTGATTGTAAATGGTATTGTGTTATAATTTTCCATTTCCATGTGTTCATTGCTTATATATATAGAAATACAGTTTTGTTTTGTTTTTATGTTGATCTTGTATCCTGCAACCTTCCTAACTCACTTAGTTCTAGGACACTTTTTGTAGATTCCATGGGATTTTCTAATAAACTATTCTGTCATCTACAAATAGAGGCAGTTTAATTTCTTCCTTTCTAATCTGTATGTCTTTTATTTCTTTTTCTTACCTTATTGCTGTGGGTGGGATTCCAATACTGTGTTGAAGCAGAGTGGTGTAAGAGATAAACTGAGGCAATTTAAAAATTTTATTAAAAGCTTATTTGGGTTTTATTATTCTTTTCCAAATAGGAATTGTTTCAGTGCCAAACTGAAAGTGGTAAAGAGCTCCAGGGACAAGAGGAGATGTTCTAACTGGATATCTAAGGGGCATTGCCTCATTTGGGCTGTTTCCAGTAGACAGCCCCTTCCTAAAGTGTCTATTTCTGGTTGAGTGGCATTAAAGTTCCATCTCCTAGTACAGCAGGCCTTTATGGAAAGGCTGCCTCTCCCAAGTTTCAGTCATGTTACTTGGGTTTGACTGTCATGGATTAGCCAAGGCCAGTCAGCCTATTCTAATGGCCTCCTCTGTTTTAAGTGGTGAGATTGGAAATCCTTGTCTTGCTCTGAATCTTAAAGGAAAACCATTCTGTCTTTCACTATTAAAATATTCTTAAAATATTCTCTCTAAGCCAAACTCAGCCTATAAATGCACTACTTCCCCTCTGGTGTGGGACATAACTCCCAGAAAATAAATTAAAAAAAAAAAAAAAAAAAGAATGATATTGAGAGTGTTGTCATCAACATGGTGACATAAAAAGTCCCCTGAAAAACCCTCTCTAGAGATTCAGAAAATATAAGGACAAACTCCACTTGCTTAGAATGGTGAACGATGGTAGAGACTGGAGAAGGACTCCACAAATGCTGAATTGAAGAAAGAGACAACCTGAACCAGCTGGTCCTCTTCCCTGCCCCTTGCTCGGTCCTTCACAGCTTGGAGGTCTCCAGAGGTGGCAGCCTGGGTCCCTCCCACCAAGGAAACAGACTGTAGAGGAATTCACAACAGTGAGTTAAAACCCTATGCATATCCAGGCACAGGGACCCAATTCCCTAGGGTGGAATACTAGCCGCTGAGGAGTGCTGCATACAAAAGGGACCCCAGAGGGAGTGAAAAGAGAGAAACCATGGAAGAATGGTCATAAAGTGCTGTACTCACTCAAAACAGTTACTGTCAGCTGGATTCCCTAAATGCAAAATGGACGTTTCTGTATTGACTCACCTTATTGGAATGACCCCATCTGGCTCCCTGGGGTGGGATACCCTAATGGGGAAGAAACCAGAGGCAGAAATGCCTCACAGAGAAAAAAAAAACAGAACTGAAAAGTGTAAGGAAAACATAACACTGAGTGAGGGAGAGAAATTAAACAAAGTATAGGGGCTGGGAAGAAAAATCAGCACAGAAACAAATGGAAGAGATCAAGATTCCCAAAGGAGCAGAGGAAAGGAGGCTTTCTCCTGGAGGTGCAATCTTAAAAATTGTAACACATATCCAGGGCAGGAATCGGATAAAGAAGAGCTGAGAAAATCTGATCAGTTTAACTTGGGCTATTCTAAAGGTTCAGAATACATCAAAGAAGAGCCTTAATACAAAGACAATCAACAATAAAACACTAGATAAGAGGCAGAGACTGACCTTCAGAGATAACACATCAAAATAATCATATGCCCAGACACCAGCAAAAGAGTTTAAAATATCCACAGACAGAAACTGAGAGAGGTTGTCAACAAAAGACCTGCCCTTAGAGAATTAATAAGGGAGGTCTGCAGTTTGAAAAGAACAGACGTGAGAGAGTGGCTTGGGGTAGTGTGAAGAAATGAAGATCATCTGTAATCGTAACTAAAAGGTAAATGCAAAACCCAGTAGTACTATGTCCTCAATATACAGCTCTTCTCCTTAATTCCTGTACAAGTCAGAATACAATTGAACAAGAAAAACGAGTATTTCCTTATAATGGACATGCAAAATATAAAGAGGCAATGTGGGACAAAAACAACATAAGGAGGGGAAACAGGGATATGAGAGCAAAGAACATGTAGAAATGTGTTGGCTTTTATAATGGGAATTTATTAGGTTAAAATCTTACCGTTCTGAGGCCAAGAAAGTGTCCAAATCAAGGCATCATCAAGAGATGCTCTATCACCAAGCTGCAGCTCTGGGCAGTCAGGCAATGGCAGCATCATCTAAAGATGCTTTCTCTCTGAGCTCAGCTGTGGGCAATCAAGCACATGGCAGAGCACAATGCCAATCCTCTCTTCTCTCCCCTCTCCTCCAGGCCTGTGGCTTTTCTGTCTTCTGGGTTCATCAACTTCTGGAGGCCTCTTTCCATCTCTGCTGCTTTATTTTCCTGTGTCTGTGGCTTTTAGTCCTCTGTTTATAAAAAATGCCAGTAAGAGGATTAAGACCCACCCTGGGTCACACAATCTAAACAGAGACATTTAACGGAAGTCATTTAATCAAGAGTTCCCACCTACAATCGGTTTACATGCACAGAGATGGATTAGCTCAAAGAACAAGATTTTTTCTGGGATCTACAAAAAGCTTCAAAGTGTCAAAGGGGACATTACTACTGACCCCACAGAAATAGAAAGGAACATAAAAGGATAGTTTGAACACCTGTATGCCAAGAAATTAGACAACCTAGATGAAATGGACAAATTCGTAGAAACACATGAACAATCTTAACTAACTCTAGAGAAACAGAAGACTTCAGTAGACCAATCACAAGTGAAGAGATTGAACCAGTCATCAAAACCTCCCAACAAAGAAAAGCCAAAGACCAGATGGTTTCACAGGTGAATTCTACCAGTCATTCCATGAAGAATTAATACTAATCCTGCACAAACTCCTCTAAAAAATTGAACAGGAGGGAACACTACCTAACTCATTTTATGAGGCCAGCATCATTCTAATACCAAAACCAATAAAAGTGTTACTAGACCAATTTTTCGTATGAATATAGCCACAAAAATCCTTAACAAAATACTTGCAAATCGAATCCACAGTACATTAAAAGAATTACATACCATGACCAAGTGGGTTTTATCCAAGGTATGCAGGGTGGTTCAACATAAGAAAATCAATTAATGTAATACACCACATTAACAAAATGAAGGAAAAAATATGATCATCTCCGTTGATGCAGAAAAGTCATTTGACAAAATCCAGCATCCTTTCTTGATAAAAACAGTTCAAAAAATAGGAATAGAAATAAACTTCCACAACATAATAAAGGGCATATGTGAAAAACTACAGCCAACATCATAATGGTGAAAGACAGAAAGCCTGCTCTCTAAGATCTGAAACAAGACAAGATGCCCACTGTCAACAGTTAGGCAAGAAAACAAAATAAAAGACATCCAATTGTAAAGGAAGAATAAAACTCATTATTTGCAGAGACATGATCCTAAATATAGAAAGTCTCTAAAAATCTACAACAAAGTTACTAGAGCAAAGTGGTAGGGTACATGATGAACACAAAAACCAGTAGTGTTTCTATACACTAGTGAAGAGTATTCTGTGGAGAAAAAGAATCAAATATCTAAAAATAAATTTAACCAAGTATGTAAAGAACTTGTATACAGAAAACTATAAAACATTGCTAGGAAATCAAATAAGGAGAGTGGATGTGGCTCAAGCAATTGGGCACCCACCTCCCACACAGGAGGTCCCAGGTTTGGTTCCTGGTGCCTCCTAAAGAAAACGAGCAGACAATGAGCAGATAGACAAGGGAGCCATCTGGGGTGGGGTGGGGGGATAAAAATAATACAAACAAAAACGAAATCAAATAAGACCTAAATAAATAGAAGGATATTCCATATTCATGAAGTGGAAGACTAAAAAAATATTGTTAAGATGTAAATTCTACTCAAAATGATTTATAAATTCAACACAATCCCAATAAAAATTCCAATAGCCTACTTTGCAGAAATGGAAAAGCCAATTATCACATTTATTTGGAAGGGTAAGAGGTCCTGGGTATCCAAAAACATCTTGAAAAAGAAGAATAAATTGGAGGATTCATACTTCCTGACTTTAAAATATATTTCAAAGCTATAGTGGTGAAAACAGCATGGTACTGGCACAAGGATTGATATATTGACCAATGGTATTGAATTGAGAGTTCAGAAATAGACCCTCATATCTATGGCCAATTGATTTTTGACAAGATTGCCAAGTCCACCCAACTGGGAAAGCCAGTTCAACAAATGGTGCTGGGAGAACTGTATATTCATATGCAAAAGAATGAAGGAGGACCTCTGTCTCACACCACATACAAAACTCAAAATGGATGAAAGACCTAAATCAAACTCCTAGAAGAAAATGTATGGAATTATCTTCAGGATCTTGTACTAGGAAGTGGTTTTTCCAACTTTACCCCCAAAGCACAAGCAACAAAAGAAAAAAGTGGATAAATAGGACCTCCTCAAAATTAAAACTTTTGCACCTCAACGATGTTTGTGATGAAAGTGAAAAGACAACTTACTAATGGGAGAAAATATTTGGAAACCACATATCTGATAAGGGTTTGATATCCAGAATATATAAAGAAATCCTACAGCTCAAGAATAAAGAGACAAACAACCAAATTTTAAAAATGGGCAAAAGACTTGAATAGACATTTCTCCAAAGAGGATATACAGATGGCCAAAAAGTGTATGAAAAGATGCTCAACATCAATAGCTGTTAGGGAAATGCAAATCAAAACTAAAACAAAATATCATTTCATGCCTTACAGAATGGCCATTACTGAAAAAACAGAAAACTACACGTGCTGGAGAGAATGCGGAGAAATAGGAACACTAACACTCATTCACTGCTAGTGGAAATGTAAAGTGGTGCAGTCACTGTGGAAGACAGTTTGGCATTTCCCCAGGAAGCTACATATAGAATTACCATGTGACCCAACAATCCTGCTACTAGGTATATACCTGGAAGAATAGGGACTCGAACAGGTATTTGCACACCAATGTTCATAGTGACTGTTTACAATTGCCAAAAGATGGATTCAACCCAAGTGTCCATGAGTCAATTAATGGATGTACAAATGTGGTATACATAATACAATGTAATGCTATTCAGCCATATAAAGGAGTTAAATCCTGATGCATGCGACATGGATGAACCTTGAGGACATTATGCTGAGTGAAATAAAGCAGGCACAAAAGGACAAATACTGTATGATATCACTGATATGAACTTATGATAATAATTAACTTCATAGAGTTAGGATCTAGATTATAGTTTACTAGGGGATAGATAGGGTTTAGAGAATGGGGCATTGATGCTTATATTGTACACAATTTCTATTTAGGATAACTGAAAAGGTTTGGAAATGGATGGTGGTGATGGTAACACAATATTGTGAGTATAATTAACGGCACTAAATTATATAGGTGAATTTGGTTAAAAGGAGAAACTTCAGGTCATAGATGTTGCTTGAGTGAAAATTGAAAGATAAAACATAGGACTGTATGACATAGTGAACCATGTTATAAACAATGGACTATAGTTGTTAGTTCAAGTATAGGAATGTTCTTTCATGGATTATAACAAGTATATGACACTAATACAAGGTTTAATAATAGGGTGGTATATGGGAAAAATATACCTAATATAAACTATGGATGATACTTAATAGTATTTTTTAATAGTCTTTCATCAATTGTAGCAAAGGTGACTACTGTTAAAAAATAGTACAATTATAAAAAATTGTTATCATCAATTGTAACAAATATTCCACAGCAATGCAAGGTGTTGGTAGTGGGACAGTGTATGGGAATCCTGTATTTTATGTATGATTCATCTGTAAACCCACAACTTCTCTAATATATAAACAAAAGAATTAATCTTCAAAGAAAATACCATCTAAGAAATATTAAATATTTCTCTTAGTGTACATGTCCCCCACTCATTTAAGAAAAATGAAAATAAATTCATTTCCACAGTGCTTTATTTATTTTTTTGTCTCAGAAAATTTTATTAACATTAATTTTTTAAAAATATGAAATGCTTCATGAATTTGCATGTCATCCTTGTGCAGGGGCCATGCTAATCTCTGTATCATTCCAATTTTAAGATATATGCTGTTGAAGCGAGCACTCCACAGTGCTTTAAATAGACAAATTCCATGAGTATTAACAAAAATAAATTCATTCAGTAGCAAAACAAAAAAATAATGATGTTAGCTATAGATTATTTTGTAGGTGCTTTTTATCAAGTTGAGGAAGTTCTTTTCTCTTCCTAGTTAGCTTAGAGTTTTTATCAAGAATGGCTGTTGAATTTTATCAAATGCTTTCCCTCCATCAATTGATAGGACCATGTGATTTTTCTTTTTTAACCTGTTAATATGATGGATTGCATTAATTGATTTTTGGATATTGAACCAGCCTTGCATCCCTGGTATAAATCCCACTTGGTCATGGTATATAATTCTTTTTTGGACATTTTTTTAGGAGGTACCAGGGATTGAACCCAGGACCTTGTACATGTGAAGCAGGCACTCAACCACTGAGCTACATCTGCTCCCCAAAATTCTTTTTTATCTGTTTGCTGGATTGTACAGGCATACCTTGGAGATATTGCAGGTTTGGTTCCAGACCACCACAGTAAAGCAAATATCACAATAAAGTAAGTTACGTGAATTTTTTGATTTCCCAGTACATACAAAAGTTATGTTTACACTATATTGTAGTCTATTAAGCATGCAATAGCATTATGTCTAAAAAAACAATGTACATACCTTAATTAAAATGTGACACAGAGGGGGAGAGGATGTAGCTCAAGTGGTTGAATGCCTGCTTCTCATGTATGAGGTCCCGGGTTCAATCCCTGGTACCTCCTAAAACAAATGAACAACAAAAAAAAACCCAGTTCTCATTGGGGAGTAGATGTAGCTCAGTGGTTAAGCACCTGTTTCCCATGTAGGATGTCCTGGGTTCAATCCCTGGTACCTCTTTGTATTAGTCAGCCAAAGGGGTGCTGATGCAAAATACCAGAACTCTGTTGGCTTTATAAAGGGTGTTTATTTGGCATAGAAGCTTACAGTCACAAGGCCATAAAGCATAAGTTACTTCCCTCATCAAAGTCTCTTGTCATGTGTTGGAGCAAGATGGCTGCCAACATCTGCAAGGGTTCAGCCTTCCTCTTTCTCTTCTGGCTCCATGGTCCCAGCTTCTTCCAGTATCAGCTGTAGACTGGGATAAGTCTTGTTTCTCTCCTGGGGCTAGTTTCTCTCTGGGCTCAGCTGCTCTGTTCTCGCCACAAGGTCAGCTGTAGACTATCAGGCTCTCTCTCTTCCCCGGGCCTCTGCCGTGTCTATGGAGCTATCTCTATTCCTCTGTGTTCTTCTCCTATGTGTTAACTTCCTGGGGCTCCAGCATCAAAACTCCAAACTCTCTCCTATGCCATGTCATTTTCTCTGAATCCCTGCCCCCTTGGTGGGCTGGGACTCAACATCCTACTGACATGGCCCAATCAAAGCCCTAATCATAATTTAATCAAGTAAAAGTGAAACCTCTGAAGTTAATACAATCTAATATGCCCAGAGGAACAGACCAGTTTACAAACACAATCCAATATCTATTTCTGGAATTCATAAACAATATCAAACTGCTACACTCCTTTAAAAAAAAGTGACACAGACACACGAAGTGAGTACTGTTGGAAAAATGTCACCAATAGACTTCCTTGATTCAGATTTTAACAAACCTTCAATTTGTAAAAAATGCAGTATCTGGGAAGCACAGTAAAGTAAAGTACTTAAAATGAGGTATGCCTGTATTTGCTAGTATTTTGTTGAGAATTTTTGCATCTATGTTCATTGGGAATATTGGTCAGTAATTTTCTTTTTATGTTCTTTGGGTTAGGTATCAAGGTGATGTTGGCCTCATAAAGTGAGTTGGGTATAGTTCTCCTTTTCTATTTTTTTTTTGGAAGAGATTGCATAGAATTGATGTTAATTCTTCAGTGAAATCAGCTGGGCCTAAAGATTCCTTTTTCAGGAGATTTTTAGCCATGAGTTCAACTTCTTTAATAGTATAGGGTTATTTAAATTGTCTGTTTCATATTGGGTGAGTTTTGGTAGTTTGTTGTTTTTGAGGAATTGGTCTATTTCATCTGAGTTGCCTAAGTTTTGTGTGTAGAGTTTTTTGTAGTATTCCCTTACTATTATCCTTTTAATATTTGTGGAATCTGTAGATGAGTGTTGGATTTAAAGTTAAAGCTGAAATAGATTAAGACTTTGGGGGATGTAGGGGTAGGTGAATGTATTTAGCATGTATGATGGATGTGAATCTTTGGGGCCAGAGGGCTGACTATTGTAGGCTGAATAATGGCCCCCAGAGATACCAGGTCCTAATCCCTGGGATCTGCAAATAATACCTTTTTTGGCGATTATCCTGGATCATCTTGGTGGGCTTAAATGCAATAGCATGTGTCCTTTATAAGAGAGAGACAAAGGGAGATTTTACTAACAAAGAGGAGAAGGTGATTTGGAATTGCTGGCCCTGAAGATTAGAGTGATGTGGCTGCAATCCAACAAATGCCTTGGCTGCCAGAAGCTGGAAAAGGCAAGGAATGTCCCTTCCCCTAGAGCTTCAAGAGAAAGTGCAGCCCTGCTGACACCTCTGTTTTAGCCAGTGATCTGATTCTGGACTTCTGGCTTCCATAACTGTGAGAGAATAAATTTCTGTTGTTTTAACCCATTAAGTTTGTGGTAATTTGTTTTAGCAGCCATTAGAAACTAATCCATTTTCTTTTGTATAATTTTCTTTCTCTGTTGAGTTTTCCTATGTTTTCATTCATTTCATGCATATTTTCTTCTCCTTCTTTGAACATAGTTAGGATAACTTCTTTAAAATCCTTGTCTGTTAATTCTAACATTTAAGTCATCTTGGAATCAGTGTCTGGGTCAATTGTCTTTGTGTGTGTGTGTGAATGGGTTACATTTTCCTGTTTCTTTGTATGTTGAGTAATTTTGGTTAGTGTTATGAATATTTCAGATGTTATGTTGTGAAGACTCTGGGTTCTGTCATGTTTCTCCTAACAGTGGGAAGTAGTTTTTCTTTTAACACGGGCAGTTGACTTGCTGAACTCACACTGCCCACCCTCGTCCTTTGGTGGACAGTAGCTTCTATCTCAGCTCGTTCCACACTGTGCTGCGCAGAGTCTGCCTTGTGTGTGCCCATTTCAGGGACCAGCCAGCTAGCTGGCAGACTCCTTCCTGGCACTCCCCTTTCCAGGATCTTACCTCTCACTTTCAAGCTGCTCTTGTCCTTGGTCACCAAGCCAGTAAGACTGGAAGTTCTTTACTAGAGTTTTAGCTGCCCCTCATGCTGCAGTGTAGGCCTCCTTCAGGCTGAAAACTAAATCCCAAGTGATTTACTCAGCATAATTACCTTCCTCTAGGTCATCTCCTGCTTTTGGATGTTCTCTAGTGCCTTCAGATAAATGTTTTTATGTTTTGTCTGGGGTTTATGGTTGCTGTCTGTGGAAGTTTGTGGTCATTACTCGATGTGCCCCCTTGGGCCTTGGCATTGAGCTGTGGAGTGAGCATGGCCTGTTTGTTAGGGATGCACATGTCATTCCTTTTGGCAGATAATGTGGGGAATGCTGCATGTTTTCCCCACCTCCTGTGCCTGTTTGATCTTATAGATGGGGAAGAAAAAAAAAATTAGGAAGGTTTTTGTTCACTCTGAATTAGGGAAGGGTCTCAAGTTTCCAAAGTTTGCACATTTCTTATTGCTCACCTACTTCATGCCAGGATGATAAAGAAAACCAAATCCAGTCCTATTTCTCTCAAGGAGTTCTCCTCACCCCTGAGGTTTGAAGCTGAGTACATACTTGGAGATTGAATTGAGATCAAGGTCTTTGAAGCACATTGAGTGGGAAGAGAGTCTACATGTCTGCTCCGGTCTCTAGAGAGGTCCAGGTTCATGTGGGTGTCCTCAGTTCCTCTTTCTTACAAATCATGTTTAATTTGATCGTCTTTCCTTTGGGGTCCACTTGACAGACTTCTCTGTAGTTTGAAGCATGAACAACAGGGATGCCCCTGCCTTGTGACTCAGACTAGGCCTGCAGGAGGTGGCTGGACTGATCTGAGGCCCTGCAGGAAGTGCTAGGGCAGGGCCAGGTTTAGACAGGGGACTGACCACTGCAGAGTGCACTGCAGGGGAGTCTCCCTGCACTATTGCCTGGTCCTGTCAGCATGCAGTGGGTACCAGAGGATGTGAAAGAAGCAAGACTGGCATGCTCTGACCTGTGCCCATGGTGCCATGCCTGGGGGTGGGCAGGACAAGTTATGTGGGAGGTTGTGTTGGAAAGTAGCTTCTTCCCCGTGGGCCAGAGCTGGGACAGACAGTTTTGCCCTGCTTCTGGCACAGGCTTGCTGGGTGGAGGACTCATTTGTGTCTATTACAAAATCCGAGTGGAACCACATGGATATGTGTGCTGGGTGTCTGCCTTTACCTCGGATCTGTTATCAAGGACTGACTTCTACTCCCTGAGGGCTGTGGATCTAAGGGTGGGCTGCCAAAGACAGTACCCTGGGGTTTTCCTGGGCTACCTTTCCTAGACACAAAGGGTTGAAAACAAAGTTACTGTGGGAAATGAATAGTGAACCCCTCTCCTGCTATTGGACCAGGTCAATGTTATGATTCTGTTTTTTGTTTTGTTTTTTTTTAGTTTTTTTTTTATTCATAAAAATCAAGAATTTTCACAGTACATACCAATATTTGTAAAATGATATATAAATATATATGCATATATGTGTATTTTCTTACATAAATGTTATTTTATATATATATGTATATTTTAAAGGTACTTAGATTACCTAATTATTACTCAGAAATTACAAGGATTCCCATGTTCTCCACCTCCCACACCTCCCACAACATCCCACACCAACATCCTTCATCAGTGTGGGACATCACCCATAATGGATATACACATCCTGGGGCTTTACCACCAAGCATAGACCGCATTTCACATCATGGAGCTTGAGGTATATCTTCTTTTAACAGGACTTGAGAGAGAACAAATCTTTATTTGAATTCAAATTGCTAATATAGTCAGTAAGCACCCTGTGAAGCCCTGAAAAAATTGCATGCCAGATGTGCATGCTAGGTTTAGGAAGCTGCAAGCCCTAAGTTAACTTCAGTGTGAAAAATTATTTTTAAAGTGAAGATAGAGGAAAAACAAGAGGTCTTGTAAGTGTGTGATTGGATTTGCGAAGTTGTAAGAGGTTGTTGTGGCTAGGGAGGGAGCTGAAGTTTGCACAGTTAAAATTATAACATCAGTGTTGATGGTGTAAACCCAAGTCCTCTTATACCTGTCAGAGGGCCTTTTAAGACTATCTCCTGTGCTTTCAAGTTGCTGGAGCTTAACTCGTTGCTTACTAGGGCTTTGTAAGACTGTTGACATCTCTCTAAGAGGAGAAATCCAAGTTGGGAAAGGGGAAGATGCAGAAGGGGGGTTTTCACCTGCAGCATTTGGATGTCTGAGGGGATCCAGTGGGGTCTTTAGGGTTACCTTGCAAAGACTTGGTTTCATACCTGTCTAGACTTCGATATTGACCCCATCTTTATACCTTAATGGTTAACACCCACCCTGCCTCCATTCTGGCACCCCAGCTCACTGAAATGGCAATCACTCTTCCTGTGAAAATTGCTTAAGGAGGCCTCTTGCCCATGTGTCATTTTTGTGTTTTAACCATGGCTTTCTGGAGACATTACCTTAATCAAAAGATCCTATGGCTGAAGAAAATGGGAACCTATTGAGCAAGTGTACTTCTCGCCCCTATTGATGGTCCTGCTACTGGCCAAGCCCAGTGACCGTTGGGGGGAAAACCTGCCAAAGCCTTTGGGGAAACCATTTCACAAATGCATTTTAACAAAAGCAATTTGTTCGAATGTCATTCATAGGACTCAGAAAGACTGACAATAGGCAGTTTCCAAATAATTAAGGTTTGCTTTATTCCCTTGTTGAATTTATGGAGAATGTTTTCTTTGGAAATGCTCCCTGTGCTTTCATTGTAGAGCTCCCCAATTTTAACATCAGGAGAGCCGGAATATGATGCCAATGAGCTCTGGTGTTCATGCTGCGCTTTCTTGTTTTCACAGCACATTCACGAGCATTGTCTTACTCCATCCTCACCACCACCTTTGGGAAGTACACTGGGTGGGATTGCACCCATTTTTCCGAGAAGGACATGCTTGCACCTGGGACTTAGTGATGTTCAGTCCTGGGATGGGGAGCCCAGGTGTGGGGTGTTGAGTCCTTGCTTCCTTCTCTCACCCCGGTGCTTTCCTGAAAGTGTTCTGAAAAGTGAGGGGAGTGGTTTCCCCTGACGTGTCCGTGTGTGGTGAGGCAGTGTAGGTGGTCTTTGGGCCCCACTTGGACTTCTGTCAGTGTTACCACACTCTATCTGATTCACTTTCTGAGCTTTTGCAGAAAGTTTTGTTTAGAGAGAGGATTCTGGGACTAAGGGAAGTTTGAAAACGGCTGCCCTCATCTGCTGCTCCAAAGAAATCGTTTTAACATAAGCGAGTGTGCCCCGGGGTCCTGGGAGGCATTAAGTGGATCTCACACACCACAGCATGGAGAGCTCAGGGGCACCTGCAGTTCAGCTCTGCACGTGTTTAGATGGTCACTGAGGGAGAGTTGGAGATTAGCTTCCTAACTAGGTGACCAAGTCATGATAAAGGCTGACATTCAAAGCGTAAAACTGAGCGCAAGCACTTCTACCATATGGTACAGAAACCTTGCTGGGAAGCTGCTGCTTGTGATGTGATTATGAGCTGGTGGGTGAGGAAGTGAAGATGGTAGAGTCTGGGTCAGGAGCAGCCTTGATCTGGGCAGGAAATAGCCAAAACAATAGTCTGAGCAAACTGTTTGAATTCTACCACAGACAGGTAGGTTTTCACTGAAATTGGTAGCTGGAAAATGTGTTTTGGATGATATGGACGAATGATCGATATTGAATGAAGAGGAAGGTGATTGATACACAGTACTATGTGACCCAGTGGGAATTTGAAGTTGTCTATAATGAGTTGGAAAAAAATGAACTCTTGCACTGATTTTCAACTTGTTGCAAGCTTTCTTCATGCCACGTTAGGAGCTACTTGGAGGATGGTTAGGGGAAGAGAGCTTCTGGGGGCATTCAAGGCCCTGCCCTCTGGAGTCTGTGTGAGTGGTTCCTTCCAGAGTAGCACAACATGGCAGCCTGGCACACACTTCTATTAAAATCAAGTTTGAAATCCATAATTTGGAACATTATGCACAAGTTTTGTTCCAGGTAAGCAGGAAGGTGCAGTTGAAGCCAAGAGTGAGACAGCCAGAATCCCAGCCAGGTGAGACAGTCTTCCGGCTTGTGAGGAGCCATGGGCACTGAGGTCAGGACCCTACCAAGGCAGCCAGGAGCCTCTAGAAATTGGTTCTTTGTTCCAGAGCTTTGGCCTCACAGGTTTAGGATCTATAACTTATACCTTCTCAGGTCATAGTACCATTTTTTAACAGATATGACACCTATTTGCATGGCCGTAGAATCACCTTTCTCATGAGCGCGCTGTGCCTTCCCCACGCTCCCCGCGATTGATGCAGGGAGACTGTAAGGGTGGCCTGTAACCTCTTTGAAGTGGAGCTTTGTTTTCTGTGCAGCTTGCAGTTCTACCTTGAGATAGAAAAAACAGATGCTGGGTGCTGGTCAGCACCTGGTCTTAGAAATAAAGAGCACCTTAAGAGGTGCTCACGGCTGGGCAGAGAAGACAGACTTGCACTCTAGTCATTACAATACAGTGTGCCAACCACCAGCTGACACTCGTCACGCGCTTGGGTGCACTGTTCTAGGACCCAGATATAGGCATGACGAAGGAGACATCCAACAGGCTTTCCTTCAAGGGCTCTAATAAAACAAAAAATTCAGAAGTCGGTAGGTTTCAGTATCTTCACTCCTTAAGGTGAGGTGCTAGTCCTCTGACACAGGGCATATTATGGGATTGTAGAATCATTTCTAGTTTCCCACCAAGCTCCAAGTGGAAGGCAAAGTGCTTGTGATGGCCTTGGAGGCGTGTGCCACCTGTGCCCTCCTGCCCTTGCCCGCTCTACTCCAGCCACGCTGGCCTTGCAGTTCGCCAGACTCAGGCACACCCCGGTGCCTTTGCACGTGTTGCCTCCTCGGTCTGGCGTGCTCTTCTCCCAGACCTCCGTTCCTGTGGTTGGCTTCCTCACCTGTTTCAGGTTCTTGCTCAAGAGCCACCTTCTCAATGCCCCCTTTGTGAAGTTCCATGCCCCGCCCCTCCACCCTCACCCCGCCAACAAAGCACAAGTATTTTTGCTGCTGTGCCTTTTCTCCTTAGCACTTGTCACTGTTTAACATCCTGTATGACTTCCTCCTCTGTCTTATTGTCGGTCTCATTTTTCTTTTTTTGAATTTTGTTCATTGTTGTGTCTCAGGCACATCGATCAGCACTGGCATGCCTCTGCTTGGCAAATATTTGCAAAGTGAATGTCAGCACAAGCAGTCTTTCCTCCCATTAAGGGGTTGGGTCGGGGAAACTAGAGGGTTTCTTCAGAGAGGGACCTGAGGGTGTGCTTGGAACCTCCCTACTCTGAGGAAAGGAGGGTGGTGCTTCCTCTTACCTTAAACTCAGTGATAGACGCTTCACAGCAACAGCCTGCAGTGCTTACTAAGGAACCCCAGGGTCAAGGCAGTGGAGGTTGAAATCTGATCCCCTCTGCGCAGGGAGAGGAGCCAACCCCCAAGGACTTCTGCTGGAGGAACCATCCTGTTGACTAGGTTTGAGGGCTCCTGCTTTGGGGATGCTCCAGGTGGATGATAACAGGAGGCACAGAGACCCAGACTCTGTCCTTCCCCCCTGTCCATCTGTGGGACCCTTTTCTGGACTTCCTCGCCCCGTCAATCTGCTCCTTTCACCCCGAGCCATCCAGACCGAGCCATTTGCTGCTTCCTGGGAGTCCGTGTATCTCTTCATCCCAGGCCCCCTCTTCCCACTCACAAGTGAGCTTCCCGACCTTTAGGACTGAAGGTGGGGTGAGAGACATAGTGGGGAAGCAGTCTCCACCCATCTGACTATCCACGAGCCAGACCCAAGTGTGTCTGCCCCCCAGCTTGTCGTAGGGAACGCTCTAGGTGTGAGTTGGAGCAGAGAGACCTCAGTCAGGTAGAGGAGGCGACATCTGTTCCTGTAACTGACTTGAGCCCGCAGGCCCTGCTCCGATGCCATTGCCAAGCCCACTGCTGTTGCTGCTGTTTCGGCCTTACCTGCGGGGAGATGTGTGACTGCTGCATATTCAGGCAGGTCCTGGAGGCACAGCCTGGGCAGCATTTTGAAATGCAAAAAGCTGTCTGACATGGAAGTTGTGGCCTTGCTCCACAGCCCAAGCAGTCTGCGCCCACACTCCTTCATCAGGACTTGCCAGAGCCTCCACACAACTGGCACACCCACCTTGGACTCCTCTAGCCTCTTTGGATCTGCTGGGCCACAAGGCCCAGGGGGCAGGGCCTGCAGCCGGGACCACAGAGTTCCTTCTGCCTCACATCTTCCAAGATGCCCGTGATGGGTCAGAGTCATATTACCAAGAGCAGCACACGTTTGCCTCCAAAATCCACGTGGGCCTGCCACGGGCTGTGCCTATTCCTTAGTATTAGTGGGTGCAAAGTACAAGATGTGCCCTCTACTTAGAGGAGCTATCCTGGCTTGGCCCAGACCCCTAGATCCTAAACACAGGCTGCCCTGGAACTCAGCAAGTTGTCTCCCACCCTTGGCACCCATATGCTCTATTAGAGGATCCAGAGAACTGTGTCCAAGTAGGAAGAGGCCTCAGTAAGGAGGTCCAGTGCCATGCTCTGTTATTTCAAAAATTGTCACATGGAGATGCAAGAAGCTGGAAGTCAACAGAGCCTGGAAGAGAAAGGAGTAGATGCTGCTATGTGCATTGCCATGTGACAGAAAAGCCAAGGACCCAAGGACAACCAGCAGCCAGCCCCGGAACACCTCAGCATTCAGGGAGAAAGCATCGCCTTGTGGATGCCTTGATTTTGGACTTCTCATGTCAAAACTGTGAGCCAACAAATTCCTGTTGTTTAAGACAAACTGTGGCATGGCATTTGTTTCTAAAACAGCATCCTTACCTCCCAAGGGATCTTCCCTCACAGTAAAGTCCCCCACCATCCTGAATTCCACTGGACTGGCCCCCCATGGCCCCTCCCACACATTTCAGGTCTCTAGGCAATGAAGCTCCTTGCTGTGGAGGCAGGGCCTGTATTTCCTTTCTCTGGCTTAGCCGAGACCTGAACCCGGTGACTGGTCTGGAGGTGGTGGGGAGAGGAGGGTGGGTCCTGACGAGGCCAGCCCTCACCTTGCAGGTGAGCTCCTTAGGTGAGGTCTTTGCATGGTCTCAGCCAACTGAGATTGCTCTCATCCAGCATGGGAGGGGCTGTGCTGCCCCTCTGGGGGGCATGAGGGAGTCTGTGGGTTCACATCCCCAGGCATACCTCCTTGAACACCTCCGCCCCATGTCAGGGCTGTGTTTGTTGGATCGGCCTCGCAGTCAGTCCTGGGCCTGAGCCAGCTGCAGGGCAGGGGCCCTCTCTGCCATGATTGCTGGTAGGGGTGAGCTGAGCCTGCTGTGCTCTCTCTCAAGACTCACTCCAATGGCAGGCCCGAGGGGTGGGGGATGCTGTGTCAGGGGGTCTCTGTATCAAATCAGAGACTTCTGTTTTCTGAAAGTGAGTGGAAAAGCTGTGAATCCTACTTCAGATTTAACCAAGGGCAGAAAGGAATTCTCATCAGGGTGAAGGGCAGGAATGGTGCACCCCTCCTGACCCCCAACACGTTCAGCCCTTGGTCCCAGCGACCACAGACCCTGCCTCAGTCCTCTAGGAGACCCATGCTCAGTTAATGGACTTACTGGCAGGTGGGAGGTGGGACTGCAGCTGGGCTAAAGGTGCAGACCAGAGCCCTGCCGCACTGGGAGTCAGGACTTTGTGGGGTGTTCGTGGGGTATGGCATGTCTGAAAGAGTGTACGAGATGAGGTGGGAGATATGGGCAGGGCCCAGGCTGAGCATTTGGACTTCTGCATTGGGGAACAGGGCAGGGTAAGGTGAGCAGTCATCTCTTAGAAATCTCTCTTGGCAGCAACCTGGAGGTCTCAGAGCACGTTGGTGCATGCACAGTGTATGCACTTTCACCAGCCCACTGCTCTCCACAGATGATCCAGTTTACAGAAAGTGGCATTCCTTGGAGCTGGGGCCGTGGGGGAATGGCAGCAGGCCCCAGGGAGATCTGGTGTCTCCCAGGCTGTAGACACTGGGGACGATGAGTTGGAGCATGGGTCAGCAAACATCTGGGAAGGGACTCACTAGTAACTGCTTTAGGTTTTGTGGACCATGCGTCTTTGTAGCGTCTACTCAGTTCTGCCTGGAGCTTGGAAGCAGCCGTGGACAGTATGGAGATGATGGGCATGGCTGTGTGCCGTATAACTACGAGTAGTAGGCTGGATGGAGTCTTGGGCCGTGGCTTTCACTCCTCTGGGTTAGAGACACATTTTGACTTTAAGAAGGTTCAGAGAATTTCTTTAAATGGAAGACTTCGAATAGGCCAGTAGAGCTCTCTTGCCACCTAGTGGCAGTAAATTTGCTCAGTAAAGGCACACAACTTTATCATTATGTAGAGCAGCCGGAAAAAGAGTCTTAAAAATCCCCAGTTGGAATCGTATTTTTTTCTTTCCCCTTATCCTTACTGAGCATGGGAGGTTCTGTTTGTTGACAGCATCTGGACTCCCAAGGCCCCCTTTGGAGTAGCCTCCTATGCAGCAGCCTCCATGCCCACTGGGCTGGGCTCTGAAATTAACAGGGACCAACCCAGAGAGGCCTTGGCCGTGTGCCCAGGGCCACAGGTCTCTGCACAGCTGTGTGTCCCTAGGGTGTGCTCCAAGGGGGAAAGAAGATATTCTCCCCTTGTCCTTTGTCCGACAACTTGCTTTTTTTTTTTTAAACAAAAATTTCTTATTTTCAGCACTGACAGGTCTTAAATTATTGTCTAGATTAATTTGGTGTTTCTTCTGTCTTTAAAAACAGAATCTCATCTTCACAAAAGGGCCTGCGCTTGGTGAGGTGCTTGTTCTCCTTTCTGTGTCACTTCGCCGGGCTTGGGGTGGCCTGCTGTCCTCGTCGCCCCTCCTGGAGGCCTCTTAGCTTCCTCCTCTCTTTCAGTTCTAGGCCTTGGCTTTGACCTCCTGTTTCCCCCACGGCTGTGGTGGCCTTATCCAGGGCTGTGGCTCTGGGTCTCATTTGGATGACGCCGATTCCCAGGTTTCGTCTCTAACCCAGGTCGTGCAACCCTTGTGCCGCTGCCTCCTGCATGCCTCCCCAGAAGCCTGGTTGACCTCCCGGGCCTTCTGGTCCAAGCTCACCCTCCTGCAGCCCATCCCCACCATGGCATCCCCATCCTGTGTATGCTGCGCTCAGCGTCTGTCTCTACTTCTTCTCTCACACCCACATCCACACCTTTAGGAAGCTCTGCCGTTGGTCAGTGTTTCAGTTTCCTGGCTGCTCAAGCAAACGCCATGCGATGGAGCAGTTTCAACAACGGGAATTTATTGGCTCATGGTTTTGAGACTAGGAGAAGTTCATAATAAAGGCATTATCAAGGCAATGCTTTCTCCCAGAAGACTGGCGTTGTGGAGCTGGCTGCCGGCAATTCTTGGTCTTAGCTTTTCTGTCCAATGGCAGCCTCTCCTGGCCTCTCCTTTCTCTTCTAGGTTCCATTGACCTTCAGCTTCTGGATGCTCCTTTGGGACTTCCTCTCCTTCTGTGACCTTCCCTATAAGGCCTTCAGTAACTGGATTAAGACCCAGCCTGATTGAGCTGGGCCACGCCTTAACTGAAGTATCCTCATCAATAGGTCCTGTTTACAATGGCTTCACACCCATAGGGGTGGATTGCATTTAAGAACATGGTTTTCTTTCTTTTTTTGTTACTCTTGATTTTTTTTTTTTTTAGGTACCAGGGCTGGGGATTGAACCCGGGACCTCCTATGTGGGAAGATGGTGCTCAACCACTGAGTCATATTGGCTCCCCGAGAACATGGTTTTCTGGGGTGTGTAGCTCCAAGCCACCACAGTCAGTTTGTGGAATCTGGAATCTACCCACCTGCCCCTCCACTGCAGCTGCCATGTGATCCCTACTGGCCCTCCTGAGGTAGGGGCTGGGCTGCCCCCACCTGCAGCCTGCTCAGCACTAAGCCCACAGCCCCCCCACCCCCTCCCAGGGAAAGATCATCTGCAGAGGCCTTGCCCAGCTGAACCCCGCCCAGGGCCCAACCAGCTGCCCTCTCTGGCTTTTCAGCTATGCCCGGCACCCTTCCCTTGCTGCTCCTTATTTGGAGAATGCTCTTCCTTCAGGTTTCTCTGCAGCTCATGCCCTCTCCTCCCTCCCCACCCACCTCCATCACCCTTACCCTGCTCCGATTTCCTGTTTCTAAAGCACTAAGTGCCTGCAAGCAGACCTGGTCTTTAATGCTTTATTAGGTTTATGGTTTATTTTCTTTCCTTTCTTCTGGAATGTGAGCTCCACAGCCATGGCAGGCTTGGGCCTCTGTCTAGGTTACTTCCTCTGGGTGAAACTGCTCCCAAAAAAGTAATTTTCAGGCTCAGTGTTCCTAATTACATTTTGCCATTTTGAAAATTTCCAAACTTCTCATTCCTGACAATGTAGATTTTCATCTAATCCTAAAATAGTGAGTTTTAAGAAATTATATGCCAAATACTAAACCTGCAGGTAAAATTTAGGCAGCATTGAGATTTGTTCTGTGCTCAAATTTGGGGACTTTATCCATGATGTTTTTCCACATTTGGTTCTCACAATCTCTCTCACCTCCTTCTGTGCTTAAGATCCTTTGGCTTTTGTCTGGTCCTCTCTGAAGATCAGGAAAAGTGATGCAGGGCCCACTTGAAAATCTCAGAATTCCCTTCCAGTATTCACCTCCCGCAGCCTGAGCTTTAGCCTTTCCTACATTTCTGTTTCTTTGGTCACTCTTGTGCCTTGTCTCAGACCTTCTCCAGTTTTCTATGTTCTTTTTTTAAATTTTAAAAATTGTTTTGTTTTCCACATTCTTTTAAAAGCTGCATGAGACTAAAACTGGACACACCCCCTAAGGATCTGTGACTCAAACATAGCAAGAACTGTCCTATTTTCTTCGGGAGTCTGCAAAACAGTTTCTTTTAAATGGCCCTGTAAAAATGTGCAGTGTAAAGGAGATAGTAGATTTTAGAAGAGAGAACAAACATTGACTTGAAGATAAGCTATGAAAGTTGTGGAAATGATTTGATACTTTAGTGATTCTGTGACCTTGCTCTTCCATGTCAGTGGCTTTTGGGGCTGATGGAAGCAGGAGATGAGGCTTAGGGCCCACTCCAATTGGCGAGTCTAGTAGAACTCCCAGTGAAGCTAAGGTTTCAGCCATGTCCTTGGTACAAGGGTGGGTGAGAAATACAGTCAGTGCACAGAAGGGGACAAGCATGGTAGGAAAACATTCTCCCAGAAAAAAATTTTAAGCCTAAATTGACCCTCTCGAAGTTTTGAATTGAATTCAAATACCTGTCATCCAAAGACCTGCTACGGGAAGCGGGTGTGGCTCAGTGGATGGAGCCCCCGTTTACCATATGGGAGGCCCGGGTTCGCGTCCCGAGGCCTCCTTGTGAGGGCAC
>JAQZBX010032293.1:0-25919 GCA_029593785.1 Cabassous unicinctus | reverse complement strand
CCCCCCCCATTTTTGCTGTTTCTGTGTCCATTCACTGGGTGACTCTGTGTCCATTTCCTGTTCTCCCTTCCCATGCTTCTCCTCCTATCTTCACTGGGATTCTATCCTCGGAACCTCTGCTGTGGGAAAGAAGCATCTTACCACCTATGCCACCTTAGTTCCTGTTTTTTCAGTGCATCTCATCTTGGCTCTCCCTTCTATCACTCTCCTGTTATGTCATCATCTTGCTGCATGGCTTATGAGGCCTGGCAGTGCACCTGCTTTTGGGTCCTGGAGGCACACCCACATGCAGGACTGATGGCACACTCCTGCACAGGGCCTGACAGCTCACTCACTCACAGGGCCTGCTGGCACAAGTGTGCATGGGGCCTGGTGGCCCACGCACCTTCTATATTTTTCTTTTTTTAAATTTTTACCAGTAGTATTGAGGGATTGAACCCAGGTCCCATATGGGAGATGGATGCCTAACCACCTGAGCCACATCCGTCCCCCTGCTATATTTCTTAAGGTTTACCAAAGATACCCAAAGTTACAGTCTTTTACCATACAGGATGGTCATATAATAAACCAGGCTTCATTTATCACCAGCATTCCAAAAACCAGACCTAGAGAGAAAAACTAGGTATAGGGACACATGCATGGTTTCTAATATAGCGAGTGTTTAGCCTACCCTGATTATCACAAAATCAGGACAGCAAGAATATTCACATCATGATTTATTTATATATCATGGGTGTTAAACCCATATCAGCGATGTGATTACCAAATATTTTCTCCCATTGAGTCATCTGCTTCTTCACTCTTGACAATCACAAGTAAAGTGATTGAAACAGTCCCCTATTCTTTTTATGTAATTTTTCTGTAATCTAAAACTTCTCTAAAAATAAAGAGTATTACAAAATCAAAAATAAAACTGAAAAAGCAAAGAATTAAAAAGAAGAGAAAATAAACCATGATCTGGTGCTAGGGAGCTTGTTGTTATTGGGTAGTCACTGCTTACAGTTCTTCTCAGTGGACAGAGCTAAGGAATATATGAATATTTATAATGTTTATGTATATATCTATATATGCATGTATAAGTATGTACCTAAAGACAATTACATCTATATTTATTTCTATATATATATTGAAAACCACAAATACACACCCAAGGCCAGCTATGTAATATACAGGACCCAGGACAAAATGAAAAGTGAGACATTTTAAAACAGGAAAAAAAATGTGTCATTAAAGATACTAAAATATAAAGCTTTTCCCTTTCTCCCACAATATCTCTACTTTTAATGGAATTTTTTTTGACTGCAAACTTTAAAAAAAATTTTTAGGAGATACCAGGGATTGAGCCCAGGACCTATATAGGAAGCATGTTCTCTACCAACTGAGCTACAACTGCTCCCCTGCTTACTACTTAATACCATCTTTAGTAAAGAAAAAATAAAATTTAAATTTTTGCATGAATTTTGCTGTTCATTATATTGTGTAGTATCACTTTTAAATACAAGTAAGAGTATTTAAGTCTTATGTGGAAATAATAAATTACACAATTCCTATTTTGTTGCTCTTATTTATTGTACATATGTTTTGTTCTTACCAGAATAGTTGAAACCCTGCAAAAATCTAATACAACTGTTTTTATTTTGCTTTTTGATATGTGCACGCTTGACCAACACTCTCTATCTTTTGCTTAGTGATGAATAAAGAAAGACTGAAGGAAAGGAACTATTAGTTGCCCTATCTTTCCCTTTCCTTCTGTCATCATTATCACTGTAGGTGGTTGACTAATAGAGTGAGAAAGGCTATGATGGGGCCCTTGGTTAGTTTGGGTTTTTTAGAAGGCCCTTCTATTCCTTCTATCTGTGCTTCACTGCCCTCTTGGACGTAACATATAGAACACAAGTTCAAAGATAAAATGGTTAATAATTTTGGGAAGATGAGAGCAGAGCATTAAACAAAGCACAGAGTCCTTCTAAGCACAGGTCCCTGTGCATCTGCACAGATCATGGGCCCAGGAAACTGGCCTTGGCTCTGGCTTCTGGCAACCCCAAAAGATTCAATTAAAACCTGCCATCAACAAAAGCAGAACATTAAACCAAGTGTGGATCCCTTTGGAGTCTTGGGACCTTTCGGAATGCACAGGTCACACACCCCTTAAGCCATCTTGTTTATGCCTAGTCCCCTTGAATCTGGCTGGTCTCTGTAACTGCTTCAACCAATAGACTATGGCAGAAGTGACACTGTGCCAGTTTCTGAGCCCAGGCCTTGAGAGAATGTCAGCTTCCACTTCCTGTGTTTAGCAACACCCTCTCTAGGAGCACTTAGAACACTTCATCTTAAGCTGCCATATAAAGGCTTCTACCCTGTCTCTGCCAAACTGGAGATGTCATATGTACACAGTCAAGGTGACAGTCCCAGCTATGTCCAGCCTTCCAGCCATCCTTACCAAGGCACATGAAGTAAAACCATCTTGGACTCTTCAGGCCAGCCCATTGGCCACCTAGATACCACTCAGTAGTACTCATTTCAATGTATACCAGAGAGCAAAAGAATAACCTAGTCACCTTATGCCAAAATTCTTGACACACAAAATTAAGAAATATAATAAAATCAGTGTTGTTTTAAACAAGACAAAACAAAAAAGCTGCCATCAATGATGCCATGGGTTTAGTAAGAAAAGCCTGATATCATAGAAGAGTAATTAATGATGCAGGACAAAATATTCTCTATTTGTTTTGTAAATGTGGTAAATTAGGGTAGGGTATTTACCAATACACAGTTAGGTAAAGGTTCCAAATAAGAAATTTCTAAATTTGTTTGAGGTGACTTATTATAGCAAACCAATTTGAATTCTGAGTGATCAGTACTTCTCTTTCTTAAACAAGGGCTCATGTTTCATGTTCTATTTCCAAAACCTTTCCTCTGACCTCTTTAGGTTACCATAATGCCATACCCAGTGTTCAGACATTTTAATGTTGAGAAACACTGTGTGTGGATGTCAGTCATGATGTTGCATATTTATTTTATTTCTTCCACTTCTTGACAAAGTGTTTCTTTCCACATGAATGTAATCAGGTTTGTGTAGGTTATGAGTCTCAATTACTGCTTCATAAATATTTCAGTTGTTATTTTCACCTCTTTCTCATCCTGGGAATCCCTCTTACTTTTTTTATATTGGAAGAAATGGTACTGCTTCCTGACTGTCCATGAAAATTGTTTTCTACCTCTGTGCTCTTCTCTGCTCCTCTCTCTGTGTGGAACCTAGTGGTTTATAATGTAATAATGGATTTCTAAGTCTGATTTCTCCATGATGATTTTAAATTTCCCCAGAATAGAAATAGGATATTTTTTCCTTTCTGTGTCCCTGATGCTTATCACAGTGTCAAGCACATGATCAATTTAAAAAGGGAACACTTAACAGTACTTTATTCCTTTGGGCCTTTTCTTTTCACATTTTAATCCTAACATTTTCCTCACTTGAGATGGCATGTGTGTTTAGCTGTTGAAAATGAAATGTAAAGAGTGATACCATATAGTTATAATATGGTTTTATTACCAGTAACTAGGAGTTGTCTCAAAAGACAGTTATCATCAGAGAGGATAACATAAAATTGTCTCTTCAAAAGCTGAAAAGCCATTTCAAAGGTCCCTTGCTAAGCACTCTGTAAGGCAGTTCAATTAATTTAAGCACTTGAAGGTTAAAAGGTTTAAAGTCTTTTCTGACTCTTCACCAAAATTTTTAAAAAGTATCATCATTATTATTATTTTACATTAATGGCACATATAGAATTTGATAACATACATTTAAAGAACCTGCCCAGTGAGAATCAGCATCGGACCTTTATCTTTAATGGCCTCCACCTGGACTCTAGGGGTCCATTTGTCTGTGGTTGAAATGGACCTGGTATTGTTCCCTGGAGAAGTTAAAGCACTGCTTCCAGCTGCTCTCCTGGTCATCTCCACATGAAGGCAATGAACTTCTGTTCATGCACATTTTATTTCTTCCTACAAACCCTACCTGAACTCAACTCCTGATCAAGGGGTGTGAACTGCCCATAGTTTGCAACATGGTATTTGCACTTTGCATAGTTGTCAAAGGAAAACCCCAAATGCTCTCCTGACCAATGCTTATCAAAATCAAGAAATACTATTTATAGTAGTTGATCTAAAGCAAGGCAGCTTTGTACATCACATGTTAATCCTTCTTTAAATAACAGAATTTTCCCTCTCACTATCATCATCTTCTTCCTCTTTATTGTTAAATTGTTGTTGATATATTATGAAAATGTAATGTAGTAAATTTGTACTCTAATTCTGTTGGAAACACCAAAAATCTTAGTCCAGACAGACAATTAGACTGCTGCCCACATGCACCACACTATTGTGGTGTTTTGTAGAGCCAAATTTATGGAATGCGTAAGCATTATAATTTGTAGATTGAGTGCTTAGGGTTTGGAGATAGATATTCCTGATTTGAATCCTGCTCTAGCCTGGGCTCTTCCTCTTGCTCTCTGTGTGACCACTAGTACTTCTGACCATTCTAAATCTCAGCTTTCCCTCCCATCTGTAAAATAGGGTAAGATGTCTTCTGATAGGATTATGGAGACCATTAAAAGAATAATTCATGTACTTAGCACAGTGCCTGACCTAATAAGTGCTCAATATATAATTAACTGCACCTTAGTGTAGTGCCCTTGATTTGCCTGGGAAAACAGTATATGACATAGCTTCTCTAGTCATGGTAGGAATATTGCTAAGAATATTCATTCATTCATTTATTCAACAAGTATTTGTGGGTGACCTATTTTGTGCCAGCCATAATTCTTCTTGCCAGCAACAGAGCAATGAAAAACAGGAAATAATCCTAGCCATGAAGGCACTTATATTCTATGTGGGGGTGGGTGGGATATACATAATATATAAGAAAATTATTTAAAACATGTGAAGGTGAGAATGCTGTGGAAATTAAAGTGAGAGCAAAGTAGTGGTTGTGGGTAATGAGGGGGAGGAGAATGTATTTATAAAGGCTGACATGGAGGGCATCACTGAGAAGGATCTCTTGAGCAATACTTGAAAGCATAAGTGAGGCATGCAGATATCTGGGGAAGAGAATCCCATCAACAACTTTGATGTGGGGGTGAGTTCCTGGTGTGTTTAAGTTGTAACCAGGGCACTAGTGGGGCTGGGAATCAATTATGTGGTTAGACAGTGATGAGGTTGAGATTAGGGGTGGGGGAAGTTTGGACTGGGGCAAGGTGGGGAGAGGGAGCTCACTTAGGCCTTGGGTTCTCCTCTGAGTGAAATGGGGGCCATTAGAATGTATGAGTGGAGGGTAAGTTGTTCAACTTGTATATCTTATAATTTTCCTTCCTTCCTTCCTTCCTTCCTTCCTTCCTTCCTTCCTTCCTTCCTTCCTTCCTTCCTTCCTTCCTCCCTCCCTCCCTCCCTCCCTTCCTTTCTTTCTTCCTTCTTTCCTTCTTCATTCCTCCCACCTCCCCTCTTTCCCTCCTTCTTCATTCATCCATTCCTTTCCTTCCCTTCCTTTTTTATGTTCTCTCTCCCTTTCTCCATCACTCTATCACTTAAAATCTTTCTGAGATAATCACATCTGTGCCGTCTCATTGTTGGCATCTATTGATTGATTTTTTTCATTCAAGTTGAAAATTCCTGATTCTTGACATGACCAGTGGTCTTTTATTGTACCTTAGATACTGGGGTTATATGACTCTGGGTCCTATTTAAACTTCTCCTTTGCCGGCAGTTACCCTGTTGAAGTACAGGATGCAGGCCCAAATGGAGGTGATGTTTATCTTCCTACTGGGCTCCAATAGACACCAACCAGCAAAAATGAAGCAACAGGCCCCACCTTACCTTGTAAATTTCCACCACACTTTGTAGCTTATGGGTGGGGTAGATGTTCAGCTCCCAGCTTGGCCTTACTTATACCAGAGAGAGAGGGAGCAGAGGGAGGGGAAGCAAATTATTGACTATCACTAATTTGCTCTGAGTCATTCCACCTCACTGTTGCTGAGTGAGGGTGGAGTTTCAGTTGCCTGATGCACCCTGTTCACTCTAACCCTACAAAAGCAAAGAATCTATTTGCAACCTCTCACTGTGGCTTTTTGTTGCCAGCTGGATTGGAGACTCAGCTGCTCCTTTTGCCCCACAGACACCTTGAGCAGTTTTTCCTTTGGAGCTTGGGTGGGTGGGTGGACATTATTAAAAAGTTTTCTTCTGCCTTTTCATAGTCCTTTTACTTGGGAGACTAGGCTCTTTTTCTGCAACAGTTGGTTCTGCGATGTGGGCTTCTCTAGCACCCTGTTTGAAATATGTAGGAGGCACAGGGAAATCACATTTTTCCTCAAGTCCTATGGTCCTTAACCAACTTGCTTTTTACCTTCCACTCTTCAGAGTCCTCCTATGTTTATTGTATTATGTCCAGGGATTTTTCTTGTAAGATGGAGGACTACAAAGGAATGTGGCTACTCCACCTTGATTCAGCCAGAAGTCTGAGAGTTGGATTTATTAGACAAACTGTGTCACATTTTATACTGAAAGAGTGTGATGTATGGATGCCTGAGCCACTGGAACACAAAAGAATATATGGTCACTACATCTATAATCCTTGTTCTGGGCAGTCTCAAATAGGAATCACTTTGTCACTTTCACTCATATTACAACCATATTTTCAGGGCCCAGCATTACCAGATGGTGTGAAGGAACTTGATTTCTTATCTTGGCTACTACCTGAGGGATGTTCACTAAGCACTAGTCTTTCTCCCCTCTAGTTAAAGAAAGGTCAAGAATGATAACACTGGATGTAGGGAGGGAGGCTGCCCCCAGCCAAAGCTTTTTCTCATTACTTTTGAAGGATGTTTAGTTGACTTCCTGGGAAGGTCATGAGCTGATAGCACTTTGTGCATCAGTGCCTCCAAGATGCTCTGCCCTTGGTGCTCACTTTGTGAGACAAGATGTGCTTCTGGCTAGAGGTCACTTGTGTTTCCAGGACTCAGAAATATCTCAAGGTTTTTTGTTGCTTACTGCAGAACCTTGTTCCTTTCTGCAAGTAATCTCCAAGTTAGATGCTCTAGGGGTTACTCCAGGATGAATCCTGCCTAATTTTATAGAGAGTTACCTATCAGACCCTTTATACCTGCTGGGTCCTGATTAGAGGTCCTTTATCTCATGGTGATTATTTGTGATTTGTCTAGAATAAATGCCACAGAGAAAACTTCCCTACCTAGATAAGTGTAACAGATATCCAGGACCTCCATGGATATCACAGGGAACAAGTCCAACATGCTGTAGAGCAACTTGGAGTTACTCTTCAACTTCCTTCATTTCACTATTATATAGGAACCATTTTGAGATAGTTGTTAGCACTTTTGAGGGAGGGACAAGACTTAATGTGATTACCTAAGGTTTAGAGGCATCCTGGACAGAACATAAAACTTAAGATTAGAATAAGTTTAAATCTGGACAAAGAGAAGGCAGTGACTACATCTGTGTGAAAGAACTTTTGGAACTCAATATCAGTATAGCATATTCATACTCCAATTTTGGACAAACATTTGTGCCCTCAATAAGCAGGAACAAGAATAGGAAAGAAGCCGTCAAGAAGATTATCTGTGTTATTTCTCAACGGTCCAATTTATAGCTAATTTTGATTTCAAAGAGGAAGCATAATGTAGTAATTAGATCCATGAACCCTGAAGTCAGAAATGTTGGCTTTTAAGCCTAGTTCTGCCTTTTACTTCTGTGTGTCACAGATTCCTCATCTGGAAAAAATATTACTTACCTGATTGAGCTGTTGATAAAATTTATATATGTGTTTATATAATGCTTAGAATAGAGCCTAGTATAAAGTAAGTGATGCTTCTGATTTAGCTTTTATTATTCTTTTTTTCATTTGAATGAAAAGGCATATTACATGAGTTTATTCACTTTTTTCAAATTCAGAAATTATTTAAGAAAAATATTTTTTGTCTGAAAAAAAGAAAGCAATGTCATTTGAAAGCATTAAAGGCATTTGTTAAAAAAAGATTGAGAGAAGTTGCTTGGTAAAAACTTTCAAAGAAAATCTTGCTAGACTGAGGACTGAGTGAAAGAGCCAAAAGACATTGCCTTTTGATACTCCAGAGTGCCATTCCCTCACAGAATTTTTAACAACTAGCAAAAATCAGCAGTGTTACTTTCCTTGAATCTCTGGTAATGAGTTAAAGGGTTTTAGTAATTGAATATGTGCTGAATCCAGAAAATACAGGTTTAAACAATATAGCAGCCCATGGAACCTTGCTAGTCCCTTCCCATTGTCTTTTCTGATATGGTAGGGAGCTGGACTATACTCCCCTTGTGAATTCCCAGTTGCATTCCAGAGGAATCAGAGTAACCCCTATGCACATACTGCGGCACCTGCATGTCAGTACCAGTCCATCAGGTGGCAGCATGAAAAACTGAACAAGGAAACTCATCTCTGCTTGGCCTCCCAGAATTTGCCCTGTAAGCAGAAGCAGACTGCAGACAGCTAATACAATGTAAGAAGCAATTAAGTCAAAGTTGCCTGGGAGGGGATGGATGTGGCTCAAGTTGTTGGGCATCCATCTGTCATATGGAGGGACCTGGATTTGATCCCCAGGACCTCCTGGTAAAATAAAAATAAAGATGGGCCAGGCCCTGCTAAACCACACAGCAAGATGATAAGCAGGAGAGAGATACAGGGGAGAACCAAGATGAGACATGCCAAGAAAATAGGAAATGATATGGCACAGGTGGCAGAATGCCTCTCTCCCACATTGTAGGTCCCCAGGATCGAATCCTGGTGAAGACTGGAGGAGAAGGATAAGAAGATAGGGCAGGAAACAGACATAGAGAATCACCCAGCGAATGGACACAGACAGCAAGTAGGGAGTGGGTTAAATGAATAAAGTAAATATATAAATAAATCTTTTTTAAAAAACATTGCCTGGGAAATGGATCATAGGTTTTAAAGCATACAATAGAGTGTGAATAGGGAGGGGGGAAAAGGCTATTTTACAGGGTATAGCAGGAACATGTGGATTCCTGTAAATGGGGGAATTCCTAAGGCCATGAGTGAACACAAGTCCAGGCTCAGAAAATATGGAGCAGAATCTCCACTTCACTTTTTCCTCAGGGTGATCTTTTTGATGGGAAGGTAAAACTTGAAGGAGAGCAGCACCCAATGCATAGCCGATTTGCAAAGACATTATGGAAGTTACAGAAGAAGAGAGAAAGGGCCATAATGAATATTGAAAGAATATTTGGCATAAGATTCCCAAATTTAATAAGAGACATGAATATACATATCCAAGAAACCCAAACAGGATGAAACTTAAAGAGCCATGTCCAGGTACATTATAATGTGTCCAATGAATGTTAAAGACCAAGAGAGAATTCTGAAAGCTGCAAAATAAAAGCAACATTTCACACACAAGGGAAACCCAATAAGACTAAGTGCTGATTTTACATCAGAAAACAAGGAGGCAAAAAGGCAACAGGCATTGTGATGAGATATTTAAAGTGCTGAAAGAAAGTAATTAACAACCAAAAATTTTATATCCAGTTTGTCATGGTTAGGCCCATGTGACAATTTGGCTGAGTAATGGTGCCCGTTTTCAGTCAAGCAAGCAGTGGCCTAATTGATACTGTGAGGACATTTTGTGGACTTAAATCATCAGTGAGTTGATTGCATCTGTAGCAGTTTGGCATTGTTTATGAATTCCAAGAGTAGATATTGGATAATTTTGGGAACAGGTCTGTTCTTCTGGATGTGATTAAATTATCATTAATTAGGGTTTTAGGTTATCATATCATGTCAGATTATGTATGTAAACTGGTCTTTCAGAGGTATCAGTTTTAATTGATTAAATTATGATTAGGAATTTGATTGGGCCGCATCAATAGGGCATTGAGTCCCTGCCCCTTTGTTGGAAGGGACTCACAGATAAAAGACATGGCAAAGGACAGAGTTGGAGTTCTGATACTGAGTTTTGAGCTGGAGTCCAGGAAGTGAACACACAGTAAAAGAACACAGAGAAATAGAGATGGCTCTTAGACATGGCAGAAGCCCCTAGGAGAGAGACAACCATTCATCTGATAGTCTACAGCAGGCCTTGTGGAAAGAGGAAAAGCCTAGAGAGCCTCATAGCCTACAGCTGACATTGTGGTGATAGCAGGGGAGCTGAACCTGGAGACAAGCAAGCCCCAGGAAGAGAGGAACCCAGGAAGCCTGAACCCTCTTTGATGTCAGCAGCCATTTTGCTCCAACATGTGGCAATAGGCTTTGGTAAGGGAAATAACTCATGTTTTATGGCCTCATAACTGTGGGCTCCTACCCCAAATAAATACCCTTTATAAAAGCCAACAGATTTCTGGTATTTTGCATCAGCACCCCTTTGGCTGACTAATACAGCATCTATGGATGACTACATCTACAACCAGCTTAGGATATTGTCTTCAGCAATAAGAGATGTCTCATTCAATCAGTTGAAGGCCTTAAAAGGAGAAGTGATTTCAGCAGTCAGTGAGAGAATTCCCATCTCTTCTTCAGACAGACAGCATCTCCTGTGGAACTATTTCATTGAGAACCTTCATCAGAGTTCTAGGCTTGTAGGCTGCCCTACAGAATTTAGAATTGAGCATGCATATGGTCATGTGAGACAATTTTATAAAATCTCATAGTGTTTACAGGTATCTCCTGTCAGATCTGTTTCTCTCAAGAACCTGACATAGTTGAAGTTAAGTTGTTATCAAATCAAACTTGATTGTTATGGATTTAGGATGGTAAATTTAAGCCCATATAAATACAAAACAAATATCTGAAAAATATACACAGAAAGAAATGAGAAGGGTTAAAAATTGTTCACTACAAAAAATCAAATCAATATGAAAGTAGGCAATAATGGAAGAATTGAGATATGTGAAAGATTTAAGACCCACAAACTAAATGGCATAGCTATATTTCAAAGAAGTTTTCAAAAATCATGAAGGGATTCTCTGTTCCCTCACATGAGGTTTCATTGCCATGTCCCCCACCTAGACACCATTGCCATACTGAATATGACGGACACAGGTTTCATAGGTTATTGGCTTAAAGAATAAAGTGCAGAAGATTTGGATTCTTTCTGCACAGCTTCACTCTCTATATTTAAAGATAGGAAAAAAGAGAGTGAGATTTTTCACTTTTGGAAGGCATAAACCAAAGAAACTTGGCAATACTGTAAATTAGAAATGAAAGTATGAATAAACTTTTCCTCAGCATTTTAAATGCAAATAATATTTCTTATTATGCTTTAAACAACAGAACATTTTCATATAGAACCATGATATCACATCAGTTGTGTCATCTTTTTTATTCCAATCATGCAGAGTTACAGAAAAAGGAATTGGATATTTTCAATGTTGAGCTTATGAACTCTTTCAAAGTCATGTATTAGTACTGGTTTTCAAACTAGAAAGGTAGAAGGCACTGGAGTATTCCAGACTTTAATTTCTGATAAGGGAAACATAGATAGCTATAACCCATATAAACACAAAGCTCTTTGGGATCTTAACTTTACAAACAATCTGACTCTATCCTTAGTCAAGCCTCCAAATGATGTCAGTTTTTGTTTTTGATGAAATCAATCTTACAGATATCATATTTTATGAATCCCACATTTATGTCATATAAAATAAATCTTTGCCTCACCAAAGTCACAAAAGCTTTTCCTATATTTTCCCCTGATAATTGTATAATTCTAGTTCTTACACACAGTTCTGTTGTCCATTTTGGGTAGTTTTTTTGCATCATGTGAGGTAGGAGTATAAGTTCATTTTATTATTTATTCATTTATTTATGATTGTTATGTATGGATGCATATATGTGTGTGTATATGTACATATGTATTTTTTCTTGTAGATATCCAATTGTTCTTCCAGTGTTGTTTGGAAAGATTATCCTTTCTTTATTGAATTCTTTAGGATTTTTGTTACAAATCAGTTGACCATGTAGAAGAGGGTGTATTTCTGGAATTCCTGGTCTTTTCCATTGGTCTGTGTGTCTATCCTTATGCCAATACTACATTTTAAAAATTACTATAGTTACATTGTAAATTTTGAAATCACATAGTCCTCCAATTTTACTTTTTTTCCCTTTCAAATACTGTTGTGGATATTTGAGAACATTGTGTTTCCAAATATGTATTATAAGCTAATTGATTTATAAAATAAGAATGAGGGAATTTCATGGGGATTGTGTTGAATCTTTAGGTCAGTTTGGGAATATTTGTCTTATTATCAATGTTTATTCTTCATATCAATGAACATAATATACCACCACATTTATTTGGAGACCTTTGATTTCTCTCAATGATGTTTTGTATTTTTCAGTATACAAGTTTCACATCTTTTCTTAAAGTAATTTCTGTTATTTGATGGTATTGTGAATTCAATTGCTTAATTAATTTCTTGTTTGGATTATATTTGCTGGTGTGTAGAAATACAATTGATATTTTATTTTGAACTTGTATCCTGCAACCTTGCTAAACTTCCTTTTTGGTAGGTTTATTTTGCTTTTTTCCCCTTTGGTAAATTCTTTTAGACTTTCTAAATAAAAGAAAATGTCACCTGAGGGGGAAAATTTCCTGAGTTGATGTCTGCACAACTCTGTGTTGAAAGTGAGAACCACTTAGGTTACACTTTCGATAGATTGTGCAAGGCCTGGATTTGGATATCACAGTGAACCATGTGGTGGAAGATGGACTGTGGTTAACAGTACAAATATGAGAGTGTTCTCTCATGAAGTTTAATAAATGTACAATACTATTTAAATGAGAAATGTATGTATATATTCATGTGTATTTACTTTTTAGTTTTTAATTGCTTATATATTCAATTATTAAATGTACAGAATATAGTTAAAAAATAAATGTACAATACTAATACATGGTGTTAATAATAGGAAGGTGTGGAAAAAACATATAACAAATGTATACTATGGACCACAGTTAGTGATAATATTCTGATGGTATTCTTTGATAATCTGTAACAAATGTTCCAAAACAAAGTAAGGTGTTGGTGGAGGGGTGTTGTATGGGAATTCTTCACATTATGCATGATTGTTTTGTAAGTTCACAACTTCTCTAATAAAAATTTGGTGTATACACACACACACACAAAGCGTATTCCCCACAAGCTTAAAGACAGAAAACCTGTTGCTGGATGCTGATGGGAATATCAACCTTAAATTTTGGCTTAAGCAACAAATTTACCAGTGACAAGAAGCTGGAAACCTTGTGTGGCAGTCTCCACATACTGCCCTCAAAATCTGACAAGAACAAATGTATGATGGCAGCATTGATGTCTGGAGCCTGGGAGTAATTCTATGCACCATCATGAACAGGGACCTACCTTTCAATTTCACTGAGCTTTGAGGACCTGAAGAGAATCCATGGACTGTGTAAATCTTATCAAAAATTGTAAAAATCATACACACTTGTACGAGAACACCACAGCACATAATGAGCAATCCCTAGGTAAATATGGGCTATGAACATCAAGAACTGAAACCCTATACGACAGCCCTCCTGAATTACCAGGTCCCTCACCAGACAGCATTGATGATGTCCATGGGATACAGCATAAAAGGGGTAAAGGAATTACTCATGAAAAAGCATGATGAACTCATGACAACAAATCTGTTGCTGGGTTACAACAGATGGGAACAAGAGGCTTTCACCATTGCCCTGCAGCCACAGGCCTTACCTGACCAGAAACACAACTGCAGTCTTTCTTCACACCACGTGGAACAACATGGTGTGCCTGCCAAGACCATGCTCTAAAGATACAGTGAACCCACAATTCCACTTCTGTTTCCTTATCCAAAAATATAACAGAATAAAGATGTTTAAGTGTGATGAGAAGGAGCAGAGCTCAGGGAGGAAGGCCTGGAGCATGGTCACCATTCCTGTCCACTCTTTATCAAGTGAGGAGAGGGAGAAGCTCACCCCTGTCCCTTCAAGGAACAACCTCTCCACCAGCACTGGTCAACCATGCAATATTCCTATTCTAGAGAAGAGCAGCCTTAGTCAGTTCTTCATTTGGAAGGGCAGAGAAAGCCAAAGTGCACCAGAGTCAGGATCCTCCCAGACTTTGGTTTCAGCTGCATAGTCCCAGGCCCTGCCCTACTTGCAGCAAAAACTCCTGACAGCCTTTGTGTAGCCTAGCCTGGCCCCAGGTCTTGCCCTGAAGAATGTCACTGGGAGGGACCCCAGCCCAGAACAATCTCCGTTTGGCCCTTTGGCTTCGCCCTCTGGATACATGAGCTGCAGTGAGGGTAGAAACCCTGATGGAACCAATTCTCCCCAAGCTGTTTCCAAGGGAAATTCTGACCACATGGGGCAACACCAAGTGATTGGCAAGGAGCAGACATTTCCTGTGGGGTGAGGCCAGTTTCCCCTTTTGGCAACATCCAGGGCCAGCAAGGGGCCATGAAGCAGTTCATTAAGTTTATCTGCAGTAATGCATGCTTGGAGTGTGCCAGCAGGAAGCAAGACAAGTGGGAGAGGAAATACCAAGGTGAGATGTTCATGATCTCCAGGAGGCTCAGCCACACTCATGGAACTTGAAATAGAGGATGAAAATCATAAGCTACCTGGCTCACCAAGAGATGATGGAGGAGATCTGTTGAGGTGCACAACGCACTTGATTACGAGTGGGACCTGATAAGGTGTTATAGACCACAAGGCTTATGGTGCCATGGTACTCCATGGGCTGAAGTAAAAAAGATATCTGGGATCTCCAGGACCTTTAAAACTATTTATACCAAACTAAGAAATGAACTTCAGTTTTAAAGTGCTCCTAGGAGCTGACTGGGAGTCTAGAGGTGGGGCCCTGAGGCCTTTGCTGCCAGGTGGCCACTCTGTACACCATGCAGGTGGAACTCCAGAGATTTGACTGGTATGCTTCCCATGGGTCCTCCTCCCTTTTCCTGTCTTTCTCCAAGTCTGATAGTGAAGGCCAGTGGCCATAATCTTGACTCCCCCACATCTCATGGAATACTGTTAAAGCAGAAACTCCTTAGGGATTTTTGTGGTAATGGTTTTGTAGGATATGAAGGTGCTGGGAATCTCTTCAGTGGAACCCTGTTGAGAACCTGCTATGACATCTGCCTATCTCCATCCATTGTTGAACTATATCCTTTGGCCTGGTGTGAAATATGTCACAGCAGCATATATGGATTGCTCAGGTCCCACTCATGGCTGTTCTTTCAGCACCATCTGATCTCCCATATCATCTATTTGAGCTCCATTCAGATCATGATCTCATCCTCCATCAAAAGTTTAATGAAGGAAGCAGATGAGGCTCAAGCCCTTGGGTGCCCACCTACCATTTGGGAGGTCCTGGGTTTGGTTCCCTGTGCCTTGTAAAGAAGATGAGCAAGACAATGAGCTCATACAAGTGGCTGGCATGGCAAGCTGATGCACCAAGATGATGCAATGAGATGACAATGCAACAAGATGATGATACAACAAGATGATGATGCAACAGGGAAGCACAATGAAAGGCACAACAAGCAGGGAGTGGAGGTGGCTCAAATGATTTGGCACATCCTTCCCACATGGGAAGCCCTGGGTTCGGTTCCTGATGTCTCCCAAAAAAATGAAGACGAGCAGACAGCGAGTGAAAAATAAAAAGGTGAGCGTGGGGGAGACAAATAAATAAATAAATCTTTTTAAAAAGATAGTTTAATGAGTTTACTTTGGCTTTTGGAAGATGAAGTTATCACAACTAAGTATTTGTTTTGACGTTCCTTGAGATTCCTTCTGGCAAACTTGACATGAATATGTCTGCATATAACCTTGAAGAAATTCCCATTGGCTCCCTGTTGGTCCTTACTCATGCTACAGAAAGAGGCTCTCATCCCATTACAGCAGGGGTTCTTAACCTTTTGTGTTGCATGTAACCCTTTGCCAGTCTGGTGAAAACCATAGACCCCTTAATAAATCCACACAATACTGTGTATTATTTAATAACTATATCACATCTGAACCAACACATACCCACAAGAATAATGTTCTCTTGAATTTCAATTCAAACTCATGGAATATTGTTAAGAATCTCTGTACTACAGGGAAAATGTTCCTGGTTACCTACCTGTGGGAGTTGCCCTCCATGGACAGAGCTCTCTTTGAATTCAGGCTGAGAATATGTTTCTTTTGGGGGTTCCATCCTGCTGCTGATGTTGTGAGTAGAGGGGAAGCCATAAAGCTATGCTGCAGAAATTGCAAGTCCACAGTCTTTCCCATTGTGTCTCTGTGAGGTCCAGTCCAAAGAGCCTGATGGGCTGCTGTGAGCTGTACTGAGCTGTTTTTGATTCCTGGTGTTTTTAATTCCTGGAGTGTGTTTGGGAGATGGCAGCAAAATCAGAATTCAGTTGTTTATCTACAAACTTGCAATGAACATTCCAAAATAGTAATTAAGAAAGCAATTCTGGGACTTCCAGGAAGATGGAGAATAAGACAGACAAACGGATGAGTTTTTCCCAGAAAAAAATAGCTAGAGGACAGGAGGAGCCTGTTTAGAGGTCATCTCTGTGGCTCAGGAGCAGGGGAAGGCTAGATATGACCTAGAAGAGAGGGGTGAAAGAAAGGATACTCACCTTTTGAAAAAATCCCATGAGTAGAGCTGCAAAAGCAGCAGCATGAACCCATCTCCCAGGTTTAGTGAAAACAGAAGTCAGCAGACTGCAGTGGCTGTGGGCAGCAGTGGCTATGGACTGAATGAGTTGCAGAGGTCCTCTTCCCCAAGCAAAGGGAGAGGGAGGAATGAAGCCTAGAGCAAATTCAGATTTTAGTTATTGAACTTGGACTTATACTTCCAGCCTAGGTGGGGCAATGACATTGTATGCAGTGAGAACCAGCAGGGACCTAAATTAATTGGCTTTCTCAAGGACCCTCCCTACTGCACCAGGATTTTTGTTGAAGGGGCAGAGGGAGGGAGGGTGAGATCTGTTTAAGGATGAGAATAGCTTCTGAGAAAGTTTTTTATTGAGGTGTGGCCAGCCTTAAGGACATTGCTTCTGTACCACCTGCCCACCTTCAGAGTTACACTGAATGCATTTCCCCTGACACCTGCAGTCTGAGCAGAGAGGTCTGCCAAAGAGTGCTATCTGTTGGCCAGATCACAAAAGTGCATGATAAGGGAAAAACTAATAGGAAATAAATAAAAGTGGCAAGCAGGGTTCCTTTACTTCCACCCTCTCCAAGGACCTTGGATACTGGCCTGCACTCCATTACTGGATTTGGTGTCAGAAGTTAAACTGGGACAATCCTAAATATCTTGAAAAAGTTGATCCATGAGTCAAAGAATGGCAGTAGCATACAGCTTCTTAACAGTAAATACCTAGGCAAGAGAGAGAAACTGAACATCAGACTAAACTCAGTGTCAGAATCAGATGCTTGGACATCACCAAATATTACAAGACATACTAAGAAAAAGAAAGATATGACCCAGGCAAAGGAATAAACCAAAGTTCCAGACAAGACAAAGGAATTGAAACAGCTAATCAATGAATTTCATACAAATCTCCTAAAACAAATCATGGAGTTGAAGGACAACATGGTTAAAGAGATAAAAGACATTAAGAAGACACTGGATGAGCACAAAGAATAAATTGAAAACTTGGATATAAATATACTAGAGGTATGGGAAAGAAGGATAAAATAAGTGAGATTAAAAATACAATAGAGGCACACAACAGCAAATTTGAAATCATAATAGAAAGATTGTAATTGAAAAGAGAGAAGGACAAATTGTGAAAAGAATGGAAAAAGTTGAGCAGGGGCTCAAGGAGTTAATGATAGCATGAAACACAGTAACATATGTGTTATGGGAGTTCCAGAAGGAGAAGAGAAGGGAAAAAGAACAGAATGAGTATTACTGAGGAAATAATGGCCAAAAATATCCCAACTCTCATGAAAACTTGAATATATGTGTCTTGGAAGCACAGCATATGCCAATTAGACTAAATCCAAATAAACTTGCCTCAAGACACATAATACTCAGAGTGCCAAATGCCAAAGATAAAGAGAAAATTCTTAAAGCAGCAAGGGAAAAGTGAAACATCACATACAAGGGATGTCCAATAAGACACTGTGGATTTCTCTTCAGAAACCATGTAGGTAAAAAGACAGTGGTATGATATAATTAAGGTACTGAAAGAGAAAAACTGCCAGCCAAGAATTCATTATCCAGAAAAACTGTCCTACAAATATGATGATGATGAGTTTAAAATATACACAGATAGATAGAAACTAAGAATTCATAATCAAGAATGCATCTCTGCAGGAAACACTAAAGAGATTTCTGCAGCCAGAAAAGAAAAGAGAGGCTTAGAGGGGAGTGTAGGAGTGAAGTGTACCAGATAGAGTAACCAAAAAGGTAAGAAGAGGACAAAAATAAGAGATGACATATGAAAGCCAAAGAACAAAATAGCTGAATTAATTAATGCCTTTATAGGAATAACATTGAATGTTAACAGACTAAACTCCCCTATCAAAAAGGCTAACAGAAAAAATAGGAATACATGAGCCATTGATATGCTGTCTTCAGGAGACCCACCTCAGACCCAAGGATGCAAAAAATTGAAACAGAAAAGTTGGAAAAAGATATTTCATGCAAATCATATCCAAAAGAGAGCAGGGGTAGGTATACTGGTGTCAGATAAAGCAGTCTTTAAATACAAAAGTAATAAGAGATTCAGAAGGTCGTCAGGGACAATCCACCAGGAAGGAGTATCAGTCATAAATATCTACGCACCTAACAAGGGTGCCCCAAAATATATGAGGCAAACTCTGGCAAAACTGAAAGAGAAATCTCTACACTCATAGTTGGAGATTTCAACACACTACTGACACCAATAGATAGAAAACTAGATAGAAGATCAACAAAGATACAGGAACTTAATGTGATAAATGAGCTGGACTTGAAATATACAGAATATTTCACCCCATATCAGCAGGTAATACGTTCTTCTCAAGTGCCTATGAATCTATGAACCCATGAATATTTCTCCAGGAGAGACCACATATTGGGCCACAACACAGTCTTTAAGAAAGCTGAAATTTTGCAAAGTATCTTCTCTGATCATAATGGAATGAAGTTGGAAATTAATAATAGGTGGGAAATGGAAAATTTGCAAATACATGGAGTCTAAACAACATATTCCTAAACAATAAGTGGGTCAGAGATGAAATTGTAAGGAAATGAGTAAATATATTGAGATAAATGAAAACTAGAAAACAACTTATCAGAACTTACAGGATAGAGTGAAGGTAGTGCTGGGAGAGAAAGTTATAGCTCTAAATGCCAATTTAAAACAGAAAAACACTTTCATTACTTGGGAATTGTCCTGAAGGGCTTTACAATAACAGATACAGGCCATTTTACATATCTTGCCATAACCTACAAAATTGTGCAGGAGAGAGTTTAAACTACAATGTAAACTATAATCCACACTTAGTGGCAATGCTCCAAAATGTGTTCATCAATTGCAGTGAATGTACTGAACTAATGAAGGATGTTGTTAATTTAGGAAAATGTGGGAGGTGTAGGGAATGGGACACATTAGAATCCCTATATATTTATGTAACTTTTATGTTATCTAAGTATCTTTAAAATAAATGAAAAATATATTTTAAAAAATAGCTAAAATCAAAGACCTAACTGAAAAACCAGAGGAACTAGATAAAGAACAACAAAACAATCCTAAAGCAAGCAGAAAGAAAGAAGCAACACGGGGATCATGGGAACATGGCCAATGTGTTAAGAAGATAAGATTCAGCTCTCACTAAAACAATGGAGAAAGAGCCAAAAGCTGTCTTGGGGACCTGCTTTGGGGTATAGCAAACCAAGACACTGCTTCACAACTCCCAGGAGAATGTGGGTCAAGGAGATGAAGAAGTCAAAACAAGTAATCATGAGTTATTAAACCTCTCAGCTACTGGGAGGGCCTCCCCTTAGCCACCCCTGAGATATTAACTAAGAATAAAACTCCTCCTGAATTGTATCTAACTGAGAGGAGGGCAGATGTCTGTCTCCTTGCAAGCTCCTTTGGCTATATATAGAGTGGTAAGGTGCTCTGAGTCATCTAGGAGAGTACTAGACAGGGAAGCCAGGGGAAAATCATGGGTTACTCACCTTCGTGACTGGAAGCAGCACACATACCCCACCGTCAAGACAGATAGCCTAAGTGGAGCGTGGCTTACTTCACTCAACATAAGGTCTTCAAGAATCATGTTACACCGTGTGCTAGTACTGCATTCTTTCTTACAGCTGAATAATATTCCATTGTATGTATATACCACAATTTGTTTATCCATTCATCTGTTGATGGGCATTTGGGTTGATTCCAAGTTTTGACAATAGTGAATAATGCTGTTATGAACATTGGTGCCCATATATCTGTTCATGTCCTTGCTTTCAATTCTTCTGGGTTTATACCCAGCAGTGGAATTGCTGGATCCTATGGCAGTTCTGTAGATAGATTCCTGGGGAACCGCCAAACCATCCTCCACAATGGCTGAACCATTCTGTATTCCCACCAGCAGTGGATGAGGGTTTCCATTCCTCCACATCCTCTTCAACATTTGTAGTTCTGTTTTTTTAAAAGCCACCAGTCTAATGGGTGTAAGATGATATCTCATTGTAATTTTGATTTGCATTTCCCTAAGAACTAGTGATGTTGAACATTTTTTCATGTGATTTTAGCCATTTGTATTCTTTGGAGAAGCATCTATTCAAATCACTTGCCTATTTTTGAAATAGGTTGTTTATCTTTTTATTTTTGAGGTGTAGGATTTCTTTATATATGCTAATATTAGGCCCCTATCAGATATATGATTATCATATATTCTCTCCCATTTAGTAGGCTACCTTTTCACTTTCTTGACAAATTCCTTCGAGATGCAAAAGTTTTTAATTTTGAGGCAGTCTCATTTATCTATTTGTTATTTCATTGCTTGGGCTTTGGGTGTAAGGTTCATGAAACCATTTCCTAATACACAATGCTGTAGAAGCTTCCCTGCATTATCTTCCAAGATTTTTATGGTTTTCTCTCTTATGTTTAGACCTTTGATCCATTTGAGTTAATTTTTGTAATGGGTGTGAGATGTGTTACCCTCTCATTCTTTGGGATATGGGTAGTCAGTTCTCCAAACACCATTTGTTGAAGACAAAGACCAGTTGAATGGTCTTGGTGGCCTTGGTGAATATCAGTGACTGTATTTGAAAGGATCTATAGGAGAACTCTCAATTTGGTTCCGTTGAGCGGTATGTTTATCCTTTTGCCAATAACATGCAGTTTTGATCGCTGCAGCTTTATAGTGTTTTAAAGTCAGGAAGTGTGATTCCTCTGATTTTATTTTATTTTTTTTCAATAGGTCTTTGGCTATTTGAGGCCTCTTGCCCATCCAAATAAATTTCATAGCTTGCATGTCCAATTCAGTAAAAAATGCTGTTGTAATTTTTACTGGAATTGCATTAAATCTGTAAATCAGTTTGGGTAGGATAAACACCTTAATGATGTTTAGTCTTCCTATCCATGAACAAGGATTATTCTTCCATTTATTTAGGTCTTTTTTATTTCCTTTAACAGTGTCGTATAGTTTTCTTCATAGAAGTCTTTTACACCTTTAGTTAAATTTATTCTGAGGTATTTGACTCTTTTAGTTACTGCTGTAAATGGGATTTTTTTCCCGATTTCCTCCTCAGATTGCTCATTATTGGTGTACAGAAATATATTTTATTCCTTTCTTCCCCTCCCCTCAGCACCCATAGCGACCAACCAACTTCATTCCTTGGATGACAAGATTCATATTTATTTGCAACAACAATGAGGTCTTGACCTATTTTGGTTTGTCCTCCCCTATTAGGAAACACCGATGCTCTTGAGAGAATCCTGGCCCCCTGTTTGAGAAAATATAAGTCCTCCCCACATGGGAGTTCAGCTCCTTTCTTCTCATTATGTGGGTCTCCACCCACTGATACAACATATTATGATAAAAGATCACTCACACACTCCCTAGAAGCCTGGCCCAGGTGTGCCTTGCCCCAAATGCCCCCCATCCAACATCCAAAACCAGTAACACTTCCTTATATTGTTATGAGTGTTCCCAATTTTGTACTTTAAACAAATACCCACCAAGCCCCAGTGTTCACCTTGACCCTCCCCCAACCCTCCACCCAATTCCATGGACCATCCAATCCACTCTTCCCACATGACCCACCTGTCAAACCTGCACCACCCAACCCTATAATATCACTACCCTCCTGTCATATCCCTTCAATACGCAACTACACACTTCCACCTTATCATAGATTATGCCGTATGGGCTTTGGCTCACAACCTTCTTCTCTCTTTCTATTTTCTGTAAACACATCTTCCTGACAATAGCTCTCTGAGTCGACTCAATTTGCTTAATTTCTACCAGGGAGGTCAGGTAAAATTTGTCATTTGATGCCTGGTTGCTTCACTCAACCTAAGGTCCTCAAGATTCATTGATATTATCCTGGTTTATTAGCACTGTATTATTTTTATATTAGCACTGTATTCTTTCTTACAGTTGAGTATTATTCCACTGTATGTATGTACCACATTTTGTTTATCCATTCATCTGTTGATGGGTATATGGGTTAATTCCAACTTTTGGCAATAGTGAATAATGCTGTTATGAACAATGGTGTGTATGTATCTGTTCGTATCCTTGCTTTCAATTCTTATGGGTATATACCCAGCAATGGAATTGCTGGATCATATGGAATTTCTATAGTTATTATTTTGAGGAATGGCCAAACTGTCCTCCACAATGGCTGGACCATTCTACATTCCCACCAACTGTGGATGTAAGTTCTTATTCTTCCACATCCTCTCCAAAACTTACAGTCCTTTGCTTTTTTTAATAGTCACCAATCTTATTGGTGTAAGATGGTATATCATTATAGTTTTGATTTGCATTTCCCTAATAGCTAGTGATGTTGAGTGTCTTTTCCTGTACTTTTTAGCCATTTGTATTTCTTCCTTGGAGAAGTGTCTTTTCAAGTATCTTGCCCATTTTTAAAATGGGTTGTTTGTCTTTTGATTTTTGAGGATTTCTTTATATGTGCAGTATATTAAGCTCCTATCAGATATGTGGTTTCCAAATATTTTCTCCCGTTAGGTAGGCTGCATTTTTTCTTTTTTGATAATCTCCTTTGAGGTGCAAACGTTTTTAATTTTGAGGAGATCCCATTTATCTATTTTTTCTTTCACTACTCATGCTTTGGGTGTGAAGTTCATGAAATCATTTCCTATTACAAGGTCCTGTAAATGTTTCCCTATATTATCTTCCAAAGCCTTTATGTTCTTGTCTCTTATATTTAGGTCTTTGATCCATCTTGAGTTGATTTTTTTATAAGGCGTGAGATGGTCTTCCTCTCTCATTCTTTTGAATATTGATATCCAGTTCTCCAAGCATCATTTGTTGAAAAGGCCATTCTCTCCCAGTTGAGTGGGCTTGTTGGCCTTGTCAAATATCAGATGACAGTATATGTGGGGATCTATATCAGAATTCTCCATTTGGTTTTATTGGTCAGTATGTCTGTCCTTGTGCCAATATGGTGCAGTTTTGACCACTGCAGTTTTGATGTATGCTTTAAAGTTAGGTGATGTGATTCCTCCTATTTCATTTTTCTTTTTCAATATGTCTTTGGCAATTCAGGGCCTCTTGTCCTTCCAAATAAATTTCATAGTTAGTTTTTCCAATTCAATAAAGACACTGTGTTGATTTTATTGGAACTGCATTAAATCTATAGATTAATTTGGGTAGGCTAGACATCTAAATGATGTTTAGCTTTCCTATCCATGAACAGGGAATATTCTTCTATTTAATTAAGTCTTCTTTGATTTCTTTTAATAATGTTGTGTAATTTTTTGTGTATGCCATTTATGTCTTTAGTGAAATTTATTCCTAGATATTTGATTCTTTTATTTACTATTGTAAATGGCATTTTTCTTTATTTCCTCCTCAGATTGCTTGTTATTTGTGTCCAGAAATGCTACTGAATTTTGAGCATTGGTCTTAAAGCCTTCAACTTTACTGAGCTCATTTATAAGTTCTAGAAGCTCTGTTGTGGATTTCTTAGGGCTTTCTATGAATAGGATCATGTCATCTTCAAATAGTGAAATTTTTGCTACTTCCTTTCCAATTTGGATGCCTTTTATATCTTTTTCATGCCTCAGTGGTGAAGCAAGTACTTCTAACACAAGGCTAAGTAGGAGCAGTGATAGTGGGCTTCCTTGGCTTGTCCCCAATCTTAGAAGGAAAGCTTTGAATATGATTTTAGCTGTGGGTTTTTCATATATACCTTTTATCATGCTCAGAAACTTTCTTCTATTCCTATCTTTTGCAATGTTTTTATCAGGAAAGTGTGGTGTATTTTGTCAAATGTTTTTACTGCATCTATAGAGATGATCACGTGATTTTCTTCTTTTGATCTGATTATGCGGTGTATTATATTGATTGATTTTCTTATGTTGAACTATCCTTGCATACTACTGATGAAACCCACCTGGTCATGCAGTATAATTCGTTTGATGTGCGGTTGAATACAATGAGGAAGTATTTTGTTGAGGATTCTAGCATCTTGGTTCATTAGAGATTGGTCTATAGTTTTCCTTTTCTGTGGTGTCTTTGTTTTGCTTTGGTATTAGGGTAACTTTGATATCATAGAATGAGTTAGGCCATGTTACCTCCAGTTTTATTTTCTGGAATAGTTTAAGCAAGATTTGTGTTATTTCTCTCTGGAAGATTTGGTAGAAATCACCAGTGAAGCCATTTGGTATAGGGATCTTCTTATTTGAAGGTTTTTGATGGCTAATTTGATCTCATTACTTCTGATTGGTCTGCTTGTGTGTTTCTAGGAATTTGTCCATTTCTTCTTAACTATTCATCTTGTTGGCATACGATTTTTCAAAATGTCCTCTTATGATACACCTTAATTCAGTAGGGTCAGGAGTGATATCCCTTTCCTCATTTCTTATTTTATTTATTTGCATCTTCTCTCTTTCTATCTTTGTTATTCTAGCTAAGGGTTTGTCAATTGTATTAATTTTCTCAAAGAACTAACTTTTCTATTTGTTTATTTTTTCTATTGCTTTATTATTTTCAATTTCATTTAGCTCTGCTCTAATCTTTGTTAAATTCTTCTTTCTACTTCCTTTGGGTTTAGTTTGTTGTAGTTTTTCTAATTGCTGCAGGTGTGCCATAGGGTCTTTGATTTTAGCTCTTTCATCTTTTTAAATATAGGCACTTATAGCTATGAATATCCCTCTCAGTACAGCTTTTGCTGTATCCCATAGGGTTTTTTCACTTGTTTCAAATTATTTGTTTTGTAAAAGGCTTCCATTTCCTAAATTACATTCTTTTTTAAAACAATTTATTGAAGTATATCATTCATACATGAGCATACACTAACTCTAAGTGTTCAGTAAACATCGTAATGAACATACACTAACTATAAGTGTTCAGTGAACATCGTGATCTTACAATACAAACATGCATAACACAATACAGGGCTCCCACACATCATTCCCCCGACAAACATCCTGCATTGTTGTGAAACATTTGTTAAATTATGAAAGAGCATGTCAAAGTATTACTACTAACTATAGTCTGAATCTTCCTCCCCTATACAATTTTCTAAGGATTTATTTATTTATTTATTTACTTTTATCCATCACCCCCTCCTCATTTTTGCTCTTTTTGTGTCCATTCACTGGGCAACTGTCTGTGTCCATTTCCTGCCCTCTCTTCTCATCCTTCTCCCATCTTCACTGGGATTTGATCCTCGGAACCTCCGATGTGGGAGAGAGGAATCCTACTACTGCCTGT
>JAQZBX010032292.1:0-25909 GCA_029593785.1 Cabassous unicinctus | reverse complement strand
AAATGTGTTATAACTCTATATTGATATCCTACTAATAATTCTTAATCATTTTAGTGAAATGGTAATTTAATTTTGCCACTTCTCCATCTTTTTTCTTATATTCAAAAAATATTTGGATGTTATAAAAAGCTTACATGACTTAAACAATCTTTCCTATTACAAGTTTTAAAGACACTACCAATCATAACCTATATGACTGCCTTCAACATTAATATTCAGTGGGGAAGTTTTTATTTCCATCCTGTCTTTTGTTTTATCCCATAAATTTGAAGTTGGAGTAATTAAGTTATCCCTTGAGAAAACCACAACAATCTTGGAGATTGTGGCAGTTTGAGATTATTTTATGAATCCTAAAAATAGGAACGATTATGTTTGCAAAATAATCTATTCCTCTGGGTGTGATATCCTTTGTATTAAAATTAGTTGAGGGGGCTTTGAGTAGATTACCTGTTAAGATTGCTTTTAGGGATTTTTGATTTGACTACTTCAGTAAGGTGTGACTCAGGTTGCGTCCCTGCGCCCTTGCTGGGTCTCATATAAACGGATTCACACGGACAGACAGACACACATTAAGAGACAGCACTGTCATTTTTTATCCTGCCATGTGACAGAAAGAGAAAGGCTCAAACAGGTGAAGTGCCAGGGAGAGATGAGCCATTTTGCCTGATACCTTACAGCTGAAATTGGGAAGAGAGCGGACTGGCCAAGACTGATATGGAAGGCCTGGAAAGAAACAAGTCTTAGGCAAAAGAGAGGGGACTACAGGATCACTTAAGTGTGAAGTCTCAAGAGGCTGGGTCCACCGAGCTCAAGAGGAAGAAGAAGCCTGGAGGGGAAGGAGAAACAAGGCAGCAATTGCCCACCATCTTGCTCTCAACACATGGCAGTTGACTTTGGTGAGAAAGCACTTCTTATGGTGCCTTGAGCTGGACTTTCCACAGCCTTGGGGCTGTAAACCTTTACCACCAAATAAATACCCTTTATAAAAGCCAACATATTTCTGGTTCTTTGCATCAGCACCCCATTGGTAGACTAATACAGGAATCAAATACTAAATAATCTAATGCAACCAAACCATGTCAATGAGATTATTTTAATGCAGTGTGATTTTTTTTTTCAGTGTCACTATAATTTAGATAAGTTTATTTTATGCACATAAAACTGCATTGACAATCAATCTTACATTATTTAAATGTCTTTACTTTGGGGGAATGGGGCTAGAATGTGTTTTTCAATGTTGCATAGCCTACTCTGGTAATACTGAAAATTATCTTTGCAAATTTTAATAACAGATTGAATTTCCAAATAGATAGTCATGAAATTTCAATTTTACACATTGACACAAACCCATATTTGAGTTTCCATATATTGTTGAAAACTTCTTGCACAAATTTACTCTCTTGGTACATAACTTTTTTTTTTTTTTTTTTTTTTTTGCCTCAGAATACACTTTAATGAGGATTTTATTGGGAAGAACTGTTGTCCTGATTTAGCAGCAGTCAGGGGTGTACAAGGATAAATTGGCCACATAACCAATTTGGGGTAGCTCAGTATAAAGGAAAAGATGTATTGCTAAAAATAGACTCTTCAGAGTAAAGAGCAAAACCAATCCTGCATTCAATATGAATAAAACATTCAACTAGTGCACCCTTCTTTTTCATAGATACATGCTTGAGGAAATATAAAAAAGGCAAAGAACTCTTACCATGAATCTGGAGCTATGAAATGAAGGCAGGAGTTTGACATGGTAATTGGTCAAACATGAGAAAGCAACTAAGAGCAAATAATCAAGGTGGCAGTGTCTAGGCTCAGGGACATCATATAAGAAGAGCTAGGAATAGGGAGGGCAGTTGGGGTGCGGAGGGTGAGAGTTAAAGAAATAGCAGAACTCATGGTATTGCCCTAATAAGAGATACCAGAAGTGGAGCTAGGAGTAATTAAGTGACATCTCAGATTTTAGTTTTGGTAACTTCAATAATTAGTGAGAAGTCACAACTTTTAAGTATATTTTCATAAGAATGGAGCATAAAACTTCCTGTAATCTCACCTTATCTGAGGTTTTCCCTGACCATCTGACCTAATGTAGCCACCAAACTAATTATAATTCTTTGCACAACACTTAGTTGTTTTTTTTATATTTTAAATTTTATTTATGTGTTCTTGTGTGTAGGTAACTTTATGCGCTAGGCTCATATTTTGCAAGTAAATACTGATAGAGGTGTCCCAGTTGTTTACAGCAAGCCTCCATTATCTTTGGGCTACAATGTCTTCAGATCATTCTTAGATAAATATGATTTGATGAGTTAACATTAAATTTCATACAGGAAAAAAATGATAGTCTGACAACTGAGAGAACCCCATATGCAAACCTTAATATTTTAATTTGAAGTATTGGGGAATATTATTCCCACTGAAAATTTTTCTTCAAGATTGCTTTCTGGGGTGTGCTCCCTGGTCTTTTTGAAAACTCAATTTTCATGCACTTCCTTTCAGAAGACTAGCTCTGTTTTCTGGTGCTTATAGGATTGATATTTCATATGACGCACCAGTGCAGCCTGGTCAGTTGTTTGCAGCCAACAACCTCTCTGATTGGTCCATGTGACAATGTTGATTGGATGGTGGATGCATTCTCATTGGTTGCTGCCACTGACAAACTACTTAAATATTTTCAATATTTTTCTGGGCTTTAATGGGCATTTAAAGAAGTTCATTTTCCTTATTGTAAAATGCTAACAATTTTACTTTAATATCTCCATCCAATTCCCCAACCACTGTAATAAAGTGACTTTTATTGATCTAATTGAGTTTTGGTATATTATTTTTTGATTGTAGTATAGTTTAGAAGGGGAATACTGGGAGGAATAAGATAAACATTTTCAGATATGTGAAAATATACAAGGTAATAAGTTTGTCATAAATATTTATATATATATATATATATATTTATATACTGATAATGCCATGTACAGGCATGCATATTTCTGTTCACAAAAATACATATGAGTACATTAGTAAAAAATTTAAATTATTTTAAAGTTTGCCTTTCTGTTTTTAATAATGTATGTTCCTTCACCAATTAAACAATTGCTGGCTTAAAATTTAATTCCTATTTTCCACCCTTTTACTAAAATAAAATTCTTCTTCTACTTTCACATTCATTTATACAAGAGATTTTAATTTTTTGCCAATTTCATCAACCAATATATTGCCTGTTAAAAGCTGACAGCAAGTCACGTGTATGTCATATGGTAAAAATTAAACTATATTCTTCAAATTTAGGCATAGAGTCTTCCTATAAATGTGCTTCTAAATTATGCAATTATAACTATGAATCACTCAATAATTTTAGTATTTGAATTATAATAAATTGTCTATCCACGAGGGGAAATAAAATGTGCTGTCTGGATATTATATTTATAAATAATTTTGACAAAACCTGAGCTTGAAAGAAAATATTTTAGAAAGTGCTTCACTCCCTTTATTTTAAAGACAAGAATAAAAAGTACCCAAAGAAAATGACAACTATATTAAGAAAACAGTTTGAACTTTATTTTTTTAAGACATTGAGAAAAATCATTTAACTTTTCTCATCAAAATATGTTCTAAATTTTATTTTTAAAGATGACCAACTTATATATGTCAGTCAATAACTTTCTCAAAGCACATTACTTTGGGATTATTTGAAAACAATGCTTCTCCTACAAAGTCTTCCCTTCTTTCCCGCTAAGGGCAATTTCATGAAAGGTCTTAGTTGATTAGAATTCAAATGCTTTAGTTATTTAGTCAGCCAGTGTTTTATAATTTCCATGTCATGAAGTCAGTTAGTCATTGGGAAATTATAACAGAACATTTTCAAAGATATAAATATTGGATCAAGACATAGGCCCAAGAAGAGAACTATAATTAACACTGATTTTCCAGTCCCCTCCCCGACACCCCACCCCCCAAAAAAATGAGAATTAATCACATTTTCCCTTGCATTCCTTCCGGAATCTCACTACTCCCCCATGACCCAAACTCTTCAATCCATCAACTCTTCAACAGGAATGTAAATTTTGAACTCTTATCAGCGAATGCTCAAAGACAGTGCTTTCCAGAAGGATTTCTAGAGTTGTGGTTGCTCATTTCTGGGATACCTCATGCACTTTATTTCCTGGAGGTGAGATAGATGACGTGTTGTATTTTTTGTCCTTGGTACTGCTTTGAGAATATTGTTTCAGCCTCCTAAGACAAACAGACAAATATAAAATGTGCTTTTGAAGCATATGCCTTCAGATTATATAATTTTCTGCCCATCATTGTCATAGATGTATATAACCCTTCATATTAATTAGGCTCTGCATTCAGTGAAGATTTTAGCATCTGGCCCAGTGTATTTCTCTTCACCACTTTTCCCATCATCATCATTCTTTCGTATAAAGAGGAAAAGAAGAGGAAGAGGAAGAAAAAGCAGAAAGAAGAAAGAAAAAGAAGGAGGAGGTGGAGGAGAAGGAGGAAGAGGAGAAGAATTTATGACTGAAAATTTCTTAAATTTGGTGACTGTTTTAGGTTTGCTATATGCTGCCAAGGCAATATACCAGAAATGGGTTGGCTTTTACAACGGGGATTTATTTGTTTACAGTTTCAAGGCTGAGAAAATAGTCCAAATCAGGGCTTCATCAGACAGTGCTTTTACTTCCTGAACCAGGTGTCAGTGATCCTGGAATCGTCTCTCACATGGGAAGGCACATGGAGGTGTCTGCTGTCTCCCTCCTCCTCCAGGCTCCGTTGCCCACAGCCTCCTGATTCTTGGCTTTCTCTCTGCTTCTGTGTTCTAACTGATTTCAGCTTCTGGCTTCTGAGGCTTCCTCCCGCAGTTTTTGGGGGTTTCTCTCTGTCTCTGCTGTCCCTGTTCTCCATATTCACCCATTAATAAAGGGCTCCAGTAACAGAATTAAGACTCACCCTGGGTCCTGCCTTACTGAAGTAATCTAATCAAATGGTCCCATCTATAATAGATTCACACCCACAGGAATGGACCAGTTTCAAGGACGTGCTTTTCTCTGGTATAAACAGTCTGAAACTTCCACATTGACAAACATAAACTTATTCACCAAACCCAAAATAAGAGAACTAGAGAGAAAATCAGTCCTAGGTATATCACAGTCAAACTACTAAAATTCAAAGATAAAGAGAAAATATTGCAAGCAGCCAGAAGAAAAAAAATGATAGAGTACATATCAGGGAATCAAGATTCAAGGTGCCTGACTTTCTGTCACGAACAATGAAGATTAGAAGACAGTAAATTATACCTTCAAAGTGCTGAAAAGGAAACAGACTCTCTTGATGCAGAACTCTATATCCAGAGAAAACATAAAGGCAAAATAATGCCATTTTAAGGTCAATGTTGAGGCCCTCTTCACCAACAGATCTGTACTAAGAAGCAAAAGGAAGTTCTTCCACTGGAGCAGTGCTGGAAACAGATGGACACGGAGATGTATGGGAAGGAACAAAGAGCATCAGAAGTGGTAGTGATGTGGGTAAATAATTAAATTATCATTTTCCTCTTGATTTATTTAAAAGACATGATTAAAGCGGCTATTATAATACTATTATAATACGGCTATTATAATACTATTATAATATATATTATATATAATATAATTATAATATATTAATTTATTATTAATATAAACTATTATTAATATGTTATAGTATATATAATGTATATAATCACAAAGTATTGTAAAGCAGTACTTATTCTGTTTCAAGCTTATTTTATGTGAAATGGTATACTAGTAAGTGGACTCTGATAAGTTAAAGAAACATATTGCAAACCTTAGAATGAGCACTAAATGAATGCAAAGAAGTATAGCTAACAAATTTAGAGACATTAAAATAGGGTGCAAAAATTCATTCAAATAACAAATTTCTAAAACTTCTTGGCCCCTCCCGGAACCTTCACCCCACTGAGTTTGTAGATTATTTACTGCCCATCTCTTCCCTCAGATCCCCTCTTTCGTCCTGACTCAGCTAGGATTCCAAGACTTCTAGCATCCAACATGCACTTGCAGACACCTTCAACTCTTATGTTACTCTTCCACATTCACTTGGGAAATTTCCTCCACTCACTTGATGACTGTGCCTGAGCAGTAAAAGTGAAATGTCAACCTTTCTGACTTTTTCACTATAAATTTATCACAACAGTCTCTCAGTACAGGTGAGCAAGCCTACAAATTTCCTCCAGTCAAAACACTCTCCCACTTTCAGAAAGGATTATTTCAAACATTTGCCTCCCTAAATCTCCATCACAGCCTCTTCCTTTCATACTCACAAAGGAGGGACATGGTTTGTTTCACTAGGAAACAGAAGCATAGAGTATGGTCCATCTTGCCACCACTCAACTGCTACTTTACCTTTCCCCTTGTTAAAATGGAAGAACTGCCCAGCCTAGATAAGGCCAACAGCTCCTAATATTTACAATGTGTCTCAAACTGCCCTCACCTATTTAAAAGCATTCTAGCAATGAGCCACATTTTTCCTTATGCATTTGTTAGACTATTCACATCAGCATAGAAAGATGCTGTGGTGGCTTGGAGCTATGTACCCCACAAAAACATGTTCTTAAACTAAATCCATTCCTGTGGGTTGTGACCCATTGTAAATAAGATCATTTCAAGATGGTACTTCAGTTAAGGTGTGGCCCAAATGAATTAGGTTGGGCTTTAACCTGGATCACGACTCTGTCCTAAGCCAAATGGAATTCACACAAAGGGAGAGAAAGCCATAGGGATCAGGCAGAAGCTGGAAGTCAACAGACCCAGAAGAGGAAAGAGAAATATGGAGAGGCCACCATGTGCATTTCCATGTACCGGAAAAGTCAAGGACCAAGGACCACGAGCGGCCAGGCCCAGAATGCCACAGTTTTCTGGGAGAAAGCATCACCTTGATGACACTTTGATTTTGGACCTCACCTAGCCTCAAATCCGTGAGCCAATAAACTTCTATTGTTTAAGCCAACCTATCACATAGTATTTGCTTTAGAAGCCAGGAAATGAAAACAGATACTATAAAATCTCAATATTGATTAAAAGCCCTCCCATGACCCCACATTTCCCTCCATGCACTGCTCCAGTTCTCTGCCCTCATTACATGAATATGTCCTGATGGAGTTGCTTTCATTCTTGGTGTATAGTCACATCCCACTAACCCCTGAATGGCATACAGTCAGGCTCTTCTTCCCCTTACCCGGCACTGAAGCCACTCTTCTCAAGGATACCAGCAGTTTCCATGTTGCCACATCTAATGGGCCACTTGCAATCTTCCTGCTGGACTCTCTTCTTTGCTGAAATGTGTGCGTGTTCACTTTTACTTGACTTCCCCCACCCCACCCCCTTCTCCCTGGCCACTCTTTCTCAGACTCCTGTCTGGGTTCTCTTCTGCAGAAAAATTACTCCTAGAGGGTGCCTAGACCGCATAAGTATATTTCCCCAAGGGTAAGTACTTTTGATAATATGAACCAGTTAAATAATCAGGGAGCAGGTGTAGCTCAGTGGTTGAGTGTGCGCTTCACAAGTGTGAGATCCTGAGTTCCAGTAACTCCTAAAATAAATAAATAAATAAATAAACAATTAGTATACTGAACTTTAAAAAAATCAAAGAGAAATTTAAGTAGTAGTATTTATTTGGGGTCTGAGGACTCTTAAATATATAGATAGCTGCACGTCTTTTCAACAGAAAGAATGTGGGAACATCTTTAGATCTGACGGATTAAACTGTTTCAAAAACTCTAGAGATTATTTTTTAAAATAGCCTTATCATTGGTAAGATTTGGGAGAGTAAACCAGTACAACTTTCTGGGTGCAGTTAATTGCTCTGTGGATTTATGTGTGCCATGTAGTCATATAAAAATAGGAGGTAGGAAGACCTTATTTAGTTGTGGGATCAGATTCACAATTATTCCTCATAATTAAATATATGCTTTATGTTTGTGAAATGCCAATAAAAGAGAAGAAAAAGGAAATTAAATCTTATAGTTCACATTTTACCATCAAGCTCACAGAGTGGGATTTACTTTTATAAATTACTTTATATATCATAACACCTTTGAAAAAATTTTACTAGCTGCCTACAAAACATTAATATTTCAATTAATGTGATTTCAGTAACTTTTCTATAATGCTGCAAACTGTTTTAACATTATCACTGAGTAAATTTTCATGCATAAGGTAATAAGTGTTCAAAAATGAGTTCTGTTTAAATTGCTAATGAGATTAAGTTTTTTTCTTGCTTTAGAGATTCGATTGGCTCCTTATTGCCTGTCTGTTGGGTCTAATCTGTGTTTCTATATTTCTAAGTCACCCCACAGTTTGGACCCACTCTGCTATCACTCGCCTGTCTTTTCTGTTCCTACAATCAGGCCAGTGACCTCTCAGCTGTCCATGAGGGCCACATGCCACTATGTTTTGCTCAAGTAAACAGACTATATACAAATAAACTTAGTGGTATAAGCATCTCAGAGAAAGTGCATGACTCCCTGGTTGAAGAAAAAAGGTCATAAGAATGAAAGCAACTCAGGTCAGAAACAGAAGAAAAGAAAGAGAAGGGAAATTGAAACCATAGTTGAAAGGAGGATCAAGTGAGGAAAGAATTTATTAAATGTGAAACAACAATATAATGTTTCCTTTGAATGAAGAGATGGTGATGACGCTGGTGTGATCATTCATTCCGAACCTTGGAATCATGTTGATACAATTAGTCTTTTTTAATAATGAATTTATATTGTATTTATTTAGCAAATGTTCAGACATGCTTCAAACAACTGTTACAAACTATTTAAAATTTAAATTGTCTTAGAGCTGATGGTTGGTAGAGCTGACAAAAGGACACTTAGAGATCTGTGGTGTTTCTCCCTGTTTTCACCCCAGTGTGGCCCAAAATAAGAGCCGATGAGTGTGGCAGAGTTGAAAGAGGAAAGAGCGCTGACTCCAAGGTCTCTTCTCCTGACCAACCAAAGACCTGAGACGTCAAAGAGGCAAAATATGCCTTACTTTTCAGTTTACCTTGGACTAAGCAGTAAAGTTTACCGGATCTACAGAGATTTCATGCAAGGCAGGGTAAATGCTTCATCCACTAAATAACGCTGAAAGGAAAATTGGAACCAAAGTACATTTGCCTGTTTTGCTCTCTTCCACAAGCCGTGCTAGCTCAATGTTGCCTTGCTTCGTGCTGTCACATCAGTCCGCCTGCTCTGGGAGACACTAGCATTTGGGAAGAGCCCTTTCTGAATTTAAACCTAACCAAGGAAGACCGTTATATCAACAATCCTTGTATAATTTTAGGCATGTTACTGATGAGTAAAGAAGATGCAGGATTTGTGCCCGTAGACTGAAATATCAATACTAACAACTCAGGAATGCCCCACGCATATTATCTTTTGCAGGGAAAACCAAAAATTGTGTAAGATACAGCTGACAGCATAGTATAAAGGGAGAAATTAAGATGCAAGTGGATTAAAATTTACAGATTGCTTATAAAATGAAAAGTGTTGATTTGTGTCTTAGAACTAACAGACACGGAAACCGAGTGTTGGTCAGGCTATTCTAGGAAAACCTCCAGGATGCCCGAGTCTTTAAAGATACATTGGCACAAGGTCATAGGACCGTCCAACGGGTGATGGCATGGATGCGGGATTCACATGGAGTTTGGGGTAGTAGGAATTCTTGTCTGAAAGGAAAGTGTAAGTCAGAGAAAGCTGAGAACTGTATTATAAGAGTCCTTGGAAGACCGACCATGTGTGGTTTGGGGAGGGTGGAATCTAGCAGGGTTTGGGAGGTGGGTGAGTAGTGGGGTTGGGGACTGGGAGGGGTCCAGGAGGACTTCCTGAACCTAGGGAGATCTTTTACGTTGTCTTTATTTCTGAATTTCAAAATAAAATGCAAAGGGTAATGCACAATTATCTCTGCCACACGCTTAATAGAGTAGCACAACTAATTGGAAAAAAAAAAATAGCTAGGTATTTGCTACATTAAAAAGGAACTCTGTTTTCTTTATCTCATTAATTCTTTATTTGCTCTCAGCCTCAGGTCATGTTGTCAATAGTTGATCAGAATATTTAGGAGAGAAGCAACCTATCAGATTTAATCTTATTCAAAGACTTCATTTAAAAATGCAGCCCACCCGGATCCCAGAGAAAGACATTAGTATCTGAGGTAGACAACATCTTATGGAACACATTATAAACTCACTGTAGCTCATAATTATTTTCCAGAATTAGTGAGATTAACAATGACAATAAAAACAGGATGAGGAAGAAACAAAATCTCAGAAGCCAGAGAACATCTCATATACACATGTTTCTTTTGAATGAAGCTATGTTTATATCAGGGAGTGGCAATTTTAGAATGTACTGTCCTGAATTTTACAAACTGGACAGAAGACATACTGAAAAACAAGATCAAGCTATGTGGCATTCTTGTTAACCTCTGGGAATCAATAGATTCTTATTAACCTCCGGGAATCAACAGTTCGTGCTGGCATGTCTCAATCAGAAATGGAGTGGAAACCCAGCGGGTCTACCACTGGCAGGAGGCTTTGCAAGCCAAGCACAGGAAATAACTCAAGGAGCTGCTCACTCACCAGGCTCAGATACCTGTCCTTTTGAGCAGCTGTCTATTGACTTAGGCGTGTACAGTAGAATTTTTCTCACTTGAAGCACAGAGTTATCTCAGATGTTGGAAAATACTGTTTGGAAATTACAGCAAAATTTAAAATCAAGTTGACCCACTGAATTAATGCTATGGCCAAGTTATTCCTTCCAAATTCATTCAAAAAAATATTGCTAGTTCAAGCTTTTTAGATATGGGAGAGGCATTGGGTTTGGTGTTAAAATTGCAAGGATGAATGAAATTTGTCCTTGCTCTCAAACAGCACACTTTCCAAAGGTAAGAAATTCAGGTCACACAGTATTTCAGTAGTAAATGACACCATTGGCATGTGCACAGGATGCTGTGGGAGGAACCCAGAGGAAGAATATCTACCATGTTTAGGCAGTGGGGTAGTTTGGGGGCTATAGCCACTGTAACATTTTGCCACAAAAACAGGTTTTAAGGCTTAATAATAAAAGTAATCATCCCCATGTCAAAAGCATTCATACGGTGCCTGGGTGATGGGAGTAGCAGAGGCCCAGTCAGGGAGTGATAAAGCCAGCTGATGCCTGGGAAGGCTCAAGTCATGCATTCACGGGCTGGATTCCCAGACTCTTGTTGCAGAACCTGAGACATCAGTGTTGTATGGGTGCTCCCACCCGGGTTACCAAACCAAAGTGCCAGACAATGATAGGTCATGTTGGTTCAGCTCAGTTACTTTATTGTAGCCTAGCATTTTAATTATGCCTTTATTTTAAGATGGGGCATTCATTGCCAGAACCATATAACCTAGAGACCTAGTGCCACAGGAGAGATCTCCACGAGAAAGAGCAATTCAGGAGTCAAAGCAAAGATTCTGGGCAGTTGCTGGAACAATTTCTGCCATCAGGACTAGGATGGCTCAGAACTTACTGGTGAATAAGGCAGCAGAGTCAACTACTTCTGAGAGATTCTGGGCAAGGGTGTGATGTGGGGGGAAAATGAGGGCTCAGGATTCTTTTTTCACAGAGTACACACTATGTTAGTCGTGTGTGTGTGTGTGTGTGTGTGTGTGTGTGTGTTTAATTCCCATTTCTATCTACATCCTTATCTTTCTTTCCTACTAGATTTGAGTTCCTGGAGAGCAGGGCCCTCTTGTGACCTCTCTGTCTTCTCTCAGCACATTTGGCAATGAAGTAAGCTGATTAGGCAAATACCTGGTCACAAGCTGACTGGTGCTTTAGCTACAGGTAGATGGAGCCCTCACCTATGCAGGACATACACACCTTTGCAGGTCACACCCTTAGCACCCAGCCAGTGGTGGGCCAACTGGAGATCCAATTCCTAAGTGTAGCACTTAGAACACACCACAAAGAATGAGGAAAAGCCACAAGAGGAAACATGAGAAATTAAATATGGTCTGTATTGCAGATTTATAATCATCTCAATTGATGTAAATGCCTATAAAAGCAGAATGGTGTAAAAAGGTTTATACTTGCAAATCAACTACATGTACTAGCTTGATCCTAATAGACTGTGCTTGAATCCATGTTTTGCCTTGACTAGCTTTCTGACCTCAAGCCACTTATGTAACCTTACTCCCTTCACCTAAAATTGGAGACGATAATGTCCCTTAGCACAAAGCCTTGCATAAGTCGAGAGCTAATAAATATTGACTCATTTTTTTCAATGATTTCTACATGAATGTCTTTCAATATGTGCACTTGAAAAGGAAAGCACAGGCTTACAATCCATTCTGAAAAAGTATAATACACACATGAGAAACTTAATTTAGGTGGGCATCAAATAAAAACAAATATTGTATGTGTGTGTGTCTGTGTGTGTTACTCTAAGTAGATTATAGGTAAAGAGCATATGTAGTATAGTATATTAGAATAAAAAGATCACTGTTAAATGCAGGAAATACAATGACAAATGTGAAAACAAGAGTTAAGTCTAACTTTGAAAAGTATTCAGCAAACTTCCCAGATTCCTTAGAGATTGTGCCTAAGACACCAAGAATCATCCTAGATTGAAGTGACTCTTCTCGGTATCAGAAAGGACTGCAAACATTCCCTCATACAGAGGCGAGCCTGTACTGAAGAACACTTAAATGGTGGTAGCTGGGAGCCCACCTAAATCAAGGGGTCCTAAGGAGAGTGACGAGCTTGGGTCCCTACCTAAGAGGAGGGGTAGTATACAGAATGGGAGGCCAGTTTGGTGTAGCAACATGGGGGCTGGACGGCGGGGCATGCGGACAGTGGCTCTTGCCTGTGATGACCTTTTAAGATACGGCATTGCTGAGATTGTGCTGAAACAACTTCAGTCTTTATTCTATTAAAATTTATTTTCCTCTCTCAAGTGGTTTACATGCCTATTTTCTTGAAGGATTTGAATACTACTTTATAGGGAACATCTAATGAGCATGTTGTTGGTGTTGAAACTTTCACAAATGCACTGATATTTCAAAATAGAACATTTTTACATTTTATGATATATAGTGGGCTCAAAATTGTTATGATTGCATATACCCTAAACATTTGTCACACTCAAGAAATCAAACAGTAGCTAATGCATATGAAAAATAAAACTCTGTGTTGTACTTCAGAAAAATTTTCTACGCTGATATTCATTTTCCTATTTCTAGACCTACAATATAATTATTTATAAGATTCCTATCCCAACCAGTCTGAATGACATTTTTTGGCAACATCTCATATTAGGAAAATGTGTGACTTTTCCTAGGGTCAGTTTTTCTTCTCTTTCATTTATTCCTTGCCCTTCTTCTCTACCCTCTGTGTGATCTTAAAACATTTCTGATTAAAATGTTCTGTCTTGACAGTATAGCGTAGATTCACTTCCATTTCTTCTCAGCAAATTGAAATCAGGGCTATGAGATCTGTGTTTATGTTATTTGATTATCACTTTAGGCACGCCTTACTATTTTGGGGTTTCTTTCTTTGTACATGAACACTTCATAAAATTTTTTCTCTAGATGGAACTTCAGGGACCATTAGTTTAATCTTCTGTATTTTCAGATGAAAAAATTGTGGTTTATGGAGGTTATGCAATTTGCCCAATAATTAGTCAGCATAAGAACTAGAAATAAGACCCACATATTATGAGTGAATATTTCAGTCAAGTGATAAATATAGTCTATAAAAATTATTTTAGTGTCTCATTTTATTCTCCACATGAATTGAGTTTTCCAACATATTGTCATATATCTGTGTCTTGTAACTTTAAACTTTAGCTCCAATTTTATGTTACCTCTTTTTTCCAATGTCGGATGCCATATGTTTTGCACTGGCCAAGAGGAGGACCTCAAAGGCAACTCTGAGGATGGACAAAAAGCAGAGAATATCTCTATCCAGCTCAGAGAATGTGTGAGAACCCCCTCCTCTGGCATACTATCCCACCTGTGATTTTGTTTCTTCTTGCTTTTGCTGCATCATTCATCATTTGTGCAGTATCACTCTCCTTAAATGATCATAGGGAGTTATTATCATTTTATATGAAGTTTATTTCAGTCTACACATTTATATCTTGCACTGATGGAAAAAAAAGAGCAAGCATAGAATATGATGGCAAGCAGTGTGGTAATGGCTCCACGTACATCTTCCTCACTCCACTCGCTGAAATCTTGTTTTCCTTCTTCCCTTATTTTGGTATAGAGCTTAGAGAATGATTCATCACCCAAGGCTATGACTTCAGAGGACAAAGGCAAATTTGTTTCCAAATGCCATTTTTGTGATCTAAACCCCTTATATTTCCAAATGGGAACTTGGGAACATTAGGGCAATTCATGCCCAGTTCACAAAAGTCAGTCTCTTCAAAGGCTATATTGTACTCTGTTTTTATGAATCACTTGTCTAGTAATATGTCCTCCTCCAACCCCATAAACCATATTCATTTTGTCCAAACTTTAGTATAGTGCTATTGAATGCTCCTGACAAAAGATAGAATGCAGTTTTCTTTCCTGTTCAGACATAATTCAAGCTAAATTTTAGAAATCAATATTTCCTATGGAATGAAATAAAGAATCACTTTTAGTATCTTTCTTATATCCACAGTGTGAAATCTGGAGCATTGTTGAGTAGGATTCTGATTTCTCAAGAAAATGATTTTGCATTTGCCATTCAACAATGTTAGGAATAAATTTCATCTCATTGTAAAATATGAAACAGTGTAATTAAAATGAGTCATTTTTCTAAATTAGAAAGTCCTTTATTTTCTATATATGACCACTAATAATTCAAAGACAGAGTCCATAATACAGTTTAGCAAGTAAGATAAGAGCATAATGTCCCTGAATTAGAGACTTAATTTGATAGAAAGCTTGGGTTTTCTGAATTTGAGAGAAAAAACCAAGTAGCCTGAGTTAATTAAAAAAATAGCACTTGATACTGGTAAATATAGTTTTAAGCTGCAAAAGAGTGGTAGAGCAGGGAAGAGATATGAGCATTTGACAGGCAAGAACATAGGAATGGAAACTGTGCTTACAATGGCTCTGCATTCTTTAATTATTCTTAAGTGGATGTTGGTCTGACAGCTGCATTTTACTTTGACCAAACTATTTAGTCAAGGACAAGCAATGGAAATAAGCGTTTATTTCTTTGCTGTTTTATTTTGTTTGTCTTGCACACATTTGACTAAAATATTGTTTTCCTTCTCCTGCAGAGTCAGATCTCTTCTACTATAATTGGGGAGCCAACCTTGGGCTGTTGTTACAAAGGAGATGCTTCCCAGGGAGTCACTCAGATAGGATGAATTAAACTTGGTGCTAAATGATATCCCATATGCCATGCATATTACTCCTGTAGAAATCACAAACAAAAATATTAAAATCGATATGTTATAGGACGCACCTTCATTGGAGTCAGATAAGAGGAAGTTTGAATCCCAGTTTACCCCACTACAAGCTATGTCGCTGATCTTAAACAAACAAACAAACAAAAAAACTATTTACCCTGATGCCTTACCATTAAAATAAAGATATCACAGTCTACATCAAAGGGTTCTTGTGAGGATAGGAAATGATAAATGTAATATTGACTTGCAGAGTAACAAAAACATCTATTTCCCATCCGTTTTGTGGAAAGGATTTCACAGAGTATGCCTACTTACTGCCATGTGATTTAAGATTCTATTTATTTTCTGCATCCATATGAGAATTAATTATTTCCAAAGTGATCTACCCAACATCTAGGATATTACATGGCTGATAAGAAATTTCATTCTATCTCTTAAAAACTATCTCACCTAGGTACATGTTCACTTGGATTTAAAGAAAAATCATCTTCCCTTTAATAGAATAAAAAAATAATAATATAAAACTTGAGAAACCAAGGCTTATTTATGGCTATGTTTAAACGACATTTAAAATCAAACACCCTACTGAACATGTGTTGAAGATTACCACAAATTAAAGTTTTATGGGATCTTCCATTTGTACATATGTTGCCTGTATTGTAAAAAAGGCATACTTTTGTTTGTACACAATCTGGGATGGAAATTTAAGCATAATAAGTCCATTTAGTCTTTTCGACATCTAAATGTCTATGTTTTCCAATTTTGTATTGATTCAGAAGTCTCTATTAAATGTTACCGAAATCTGAGAAAACAAAAAATAGGCCATTTCATTTTTTTGTTCTCTGTAAATGCCATTACTCACAAATGTCAAGATAAACTTGCTTTGAGTGTTATGCAATTCAACATGTCAAATGTCATTGACTTCTCTGAATCATAACATGGATTGAATTTGGAGATGTCTAACCAAAACTCTGTTATTCACGGAACCCTCAGATAAAGCAAAGATAAAGCTATTACTTTGCTGGCAAAAGAGTATGTTATGAAAAGTGAGATAATGCATCTTTAACAAAAGGCTATGTTGGATTTAAAATAGCACACCTTTTGTTTCCACCTTCTCTACACTGTAAAATTATATCCAGCATAGATATTATATATTCTTGGTGCCTTAAATATTTCTTGTGACTTAAATATGTTTGTTTAATCATAATGTTATGAAACAATAAAAAAATCTTGTAGCAGACATAATGTCTTCAGATAGAAAGTTTATAAAGCACAGTTAAAAATATAATGAGAGAAAATATTTCATTTCTGAATGGTCTGAATGTAAAGTAAACTCCTTGCCTTCAAGTTACTTGTAGTTCGCATCTTAGAAAAATAAAAATATACCTGAGACAAACTAAGAGCAACATATGATCCTATTTAATTTTACTCCATACTTAAGTCTCTTAGCTGGAATTAACACATTAAGTAATTTGAAAAACATTGTCTCTGTTGATTTGGATAACTGCTGGTTTGTAACTCTGATAAATACCAGAATTGTGTTTGAAAGTAGGTTCATATCAGCTTAATGAATGCCATTTAATGAGCAAAATTTATTGAATCCCAACGCTTTTTTTTGGCATGTCATGTATTCTCAAAATACCAAGATTGATTAAGCACAATTTCTGTCCTCAAAGCATGTATAGTCTAAAGGAAGATACTGACAATCTTTTATTTCTGTCCTATGTTGCAACTGGGAATTGGAGTTGGAAACCATAGCTTAAACCTAAACCTTAATCACATGTGATGTTGAGAAACATCTGGCAAATTTGTGGGACAGATCACATACCCCCACTCCCTAAATCCTAACAGAAACTCGTGCTAACAGAAATGAGGAGACACTTGTGGTTCTGGAACAAAATCTTCTTTATCATAGCATTAGGATAGTCCAACAGGTCTGTCTCGTGTGCTCACTGTGGATTTATTGTAGAAGTAGACATCTGCTGGCTGCCTTACTGACCTCTGTTCTGTCCTGCAGGACTGGGCAACAGCCCTGACTCAGACTGGAAGGACCTTTTGGAGTAGGTCATAAAAAAAGAATGTGCAATTATTGTTCCCCCCAAATAAACAAAACCTTTGCTCCTTGTTAATGTTACTCCCTGATACTTCCCAAGCCTACTCAATACAAGCTAATATTGAAACCACAGCTTCCAATCCCATGATTTTTGCTGCCTGCACTAGTCTTTTTTTTTTTTTACTGCTTACTCTTTGCTATCAGTTGTGCATGTATGCATTACATGTGTGTTACATGTGTGTGGGGGCGGGGAGTGAGGTTCTTCACACTGTAAGAATAAGTGTCTTAGACATTTTGAATAGTCGTGTTCAGGTTCTATAAATCCTAAACTTGCCCTTAACAAAGAAATTAGATTTACCAAAGTCAACGATTCTCATTGCCTGTCACACCTCATCACCAGAAAGCTAGCACAGAATTCCCCTTTCTCAGATGTATGGTAGATGGCAGGTCTCAGACCCATGCGGAGTGCAGTCAGACACCAAAAAGTGTATGTATCCAAGAAACAAGCAGAGGCGTAAGGAAACCAGAGCTGAGAGTGGTTTTCCCTTGAATTACAGAGTAGTCCAGCTGTTACAAAGATCCTCCCACTAAAGTATAATCTGGGTTTTCCTATCAGTTTGCAACACCCTATAAAGAGAAAAAGTAACCATCTTGATTAGATGATAAAGGTCAAATATTACAATTGGGAAATAGTCCATTTTGCTCTCACAGGAATGAAGAGAACTTATCTGTGCCATTTAAAAGAAGCACTTACTTTAAGGCTACAAAGGAATAAAATCTCTAAAGGAATTGCTAGGATGAGAGAGTTGAGGGCAATAATACCCAAATTCCTACTTTTGGTGGTCAGAATTGATATTCCTTATTAATATAGGGAATATAGTTATAGCCAAAGGTTTAGGGTGGAGAATAATTCAGATGGCTGGCACAGCCAATTTGAAAACTTGAGCATACTTGTGGATATGTAGAACTAAGGAAAGGAAAGTGGACTGGAGTTAGAGTCAGGAGTTTCTGTGGAGAGGTACTAATTGCATTTGTATATGCACAGTATGATGGGATACGTGATCTCCCAAGTAATAGTGTATAGAAAGAGAAAAAACAAAGAGCTCACAAGAAAATCCTGGGTTATAGTGATTATCAAGCAATTTAAAAATGGCTAAGGAGTTGGGCATGGGTTAAAGTAGAAAGACAAAAATGTCTACAGGAGAGAAAGATATCAAGCCAATCATGGCAATGATTCACCAATTTACATGTTGAAGAATATAGTGATAATTAATAAATGAAAATGGACCAAAGAGGATATGGCAACAAAAATATAACTGTGCAGCAGAGCTGGGCAGTGCAAATTATACTGTCTTTGGAGACAGACTAGACAGTTTAGGCCTAAAGCCTGTCTCTGATATTTCTTAGCTCTGTGACCATGGGAAAATTATTTAATATCTGAATTTCTCCCTTTATAAAGGAGGAACATTACTCTAACCTTCTTTTTGAGGCTAGAGGAAATTATAAATGCAAAGAACTTGACAAAGAATAGCTTATGGATAGCTTTTAGCTACTCCTTGGACTGTTGCCTGCTTTTGATCAAACAGATCGTAAGGAAACATAAATCTTGACAAAAAATTGAGCTGAATCAATTAGTTGCTTTCTTTCAAGATTCAAACTCCGGTCAATAATGTAGTAGAACTTGGGCCCAAAATTTCTCTATCTGCTACTTATTACAGTTCTCTTTCTCATTGCATGAACTGCCTGCCCAAAAGCTTTCAGTTCAGGCTAGGTGAGTCAACTACATTTGAATTTCTGACTAAGTTACTCTTGATGAGCTTCTAGAGAAGAATTTTCCTCTTTCTTTTCTTTATTTTTCTTACTCTTTCCCCCCTCCCTCCTTTCTTTCCTTTACTTTTCTTACCCTTTCCCCTCCCTTCCTTCCTTCCATTTAAAGGCAATTTTAGTGAATTTTCCTCTTGCTAAGAGAAAAACAATGGCTCTAGAAAGACAGATGGTCAAGATGGCTTAAGGAAACGAACCGTCCTTTGCAGGAAGGTTCTTCTCCATAAAATTCTGTCTTCCTGTGCCTTACTCTACTCCTTTTTCTTTTATCCTCCAATCTTTTTTCCTACTACTCTTCTTCTCTCCCTCTCTCCATTCTTCCTACTTTTATTCCTTCTTCTCCTCCTCTTCCCTTTAGGACTTCAAGAAATGTACTAAAAAGAATTAATGGAAGGACAATTAATGAGTTGTTTGTATACTTGATTCCAAGTAAAGAGAAGGGCTGCTTACAGGTAATGGGTGCTCAGAATGAAATTATGGCAAGAAATTTGGGGTGAATCAGAGGCTTTTAAACCTTTCATCATCATACCAAATGAGGCATGGGACATATGTAAAGGAATGTCTAAAATTTATATTTCCTTTCTTTGTTCTTCAACCTCACTGTAAATGAAGGCATTTGTCAAAATCTTTCCATTTGTTTCATTTCAGCATTCTTCAGTTATTCTTGGAAGCTTTTAAACAAGAACAAATCATATTAATCAAATACATCATCTTCTGGCAATTAATTTTTGTTTAATTTATTCTGATGCTTTAGACCCGTAAATGCCTAGTTTCAGAACTTAAAGAACCCAGTGCTTTAATAATGCTTTAATAGTGCTTCAGCATAAATTCAGTGTCTCAACATTTCAGGAGACTTGTAGAACCAGACGGATGGAATATGGCCTGCCACAGAGCAGCTAATTTGTCAATTAGCTCTATCTATTTTTGAACACACAGCCTAATTAAACAACATGAAAATTATTTTTCATGATCCATTTCAACTATCTGATATTTCAAATGAAATACAAAATAGCATGATTCAAACTCTAAAATGAAACTTGAACATTTGTGGGTTGACATTAAATTAGAGTAACACTGAAATGTTCAAAGAAAGAGCTTTGCTAAAGATATGGAAGATATTTTAAAACTAAAATATTACATAGACTGGTACCGCAGATTGAGATATAAAATAGACAAGGAGTAGCTTTGACTGAAAGAAGGTGCATGGTTTCCCGAACTCTGCCTCCCCCAGCTTCCTTTGGAGACCCCTCAGGCTTCTCCCTAGGGTGTGAGCACTTGTGGACACAGGTAGAAAATCAAGGGAAGGGAGATACTCCTGAACTAATTCCAAATTATTTTTCCAATTTCAAAACTTTACTCTTATATCACCATACATTTAGGTTTGTAAGTTGTTCATGAAAAATAAAAATTATCTTTTCTCTTTCGGTGTATATTTACCACAGATTCATTTTGTGTATACTGTCCTTTGCTCCAGTGTTGCTTTTCTTCTCCCTAATGTGGTTTTTCACCAAACAAACAAACAACCAAAAATAACAAAACCCAAAAATTGAATTTATGCTGATTTCTTTTTTCTGTATATATGCAAACATAACCCATCCTTTATGGCTCATCCAGTCTCCTTCATTGTGAAACAGCCTTTATAACAGTGATTTATTCTGGATTCTTATGTTATATTTTTGTATCACACAATCTCTTTTTTGTATATAGAAAAAATTTTTGGAAGGGAAGTGGGAAAGATTACCTTTTAGCTATCAAAAATTTCATGTATCTCCAAGGTAAGGATCAAATTTGGTTTTCCTCTGATTTCTGAGAGGAGTTTTTAGTATATCTTATGCAACTCTTGACAAAAAAGAAAAAAAAATCACAAAACAACAACAATAACAAAATTCTGGCTTAGTACTCTATCTCTAAATGGAGACACAGTAAAAGAAATGGTAGCCTGAAAAAAGCATTTGCAACACCTTTTTTTTTTTTCAAATCTAAATCTATAGAGAAAATATTAAGCAAAGATTGACATTCTTATATACATGAAAAAAGGAAAGCAAAATTCTAAATAGTCCTTTCTGTGTCTTTATTGTCAGGGCAGAGAGTTGGATGAAATAAGTGAGGTATATGCTGGAGGTAAAAAAATTAGTGAGGTACCCAAAATCCCAGTTATCACAATAAATTATATTTACTTTAATGCAATATTTTTAAATGTAAAAATTAATGGAGAAAAATCTAAGATGGAAAAAATTGAAATTTTGCACACAGACAGGATTTAGACTTGCACAATTTACCTCATTCACCTCAACATCACCCTAAGTCTCTGCCCTTTTTTTTTGCTTCCAATTCCTCACACACACTGAGGACAACTGTCCCAAACCTTTACTCTTTTTGTTTATTTATTTATTTTGTATTTTAAAAGATGCTTAGATTACATAAATGTTACACTAAAATTACAGGGATTTCCATGTTCCCCACCTCCCACACCTCCCATAACCTCCCACATAAACATCTTCCCTTAGTGTGGCACATCACCTGCAATGGATATACACATCCTGGGGCTTTGCCACTAAGCATGGACCATAGTTCACATTGTAGACCACACTCTCTCCCACACAGTTCTGCATGGTATATGCTGATGTAAAATGACCTATATCTGTCGTTGTAATGTCACTCAGGATAATTTCTAAGTCCCGAAAAAGCCCCTGTATTACAACTGCTTCTCCCTCTCCCTGCCCCCAAAGCATCCAGTGGCCACTGGCTCCACCTCAATGTTGTAATTTCTTCCATTGCTTGAAACACAATATGTCTACAACAGAATACCAATAAGTCCACTCTAGTCCATAGCTCTTCCCCCAATTCTGAGGAGTCTGGGATGGTGATGACCACTCCACCTCCAAGTGAGAGGGGGCTTATATCCCATGGATAAGATGGACTGAATTATCCTGCCTGCAGCTGCAGACTCTCTCCATTCCCTGGGATGGCTGTTGTCCATCATCATCTCCTCACCAGGTGACTTGGGTGAATCCATTGAGCTGTAGAGTAGGAGTTGCAGCTCCACCAAGATTCCAGGCACAGCTGGCACATGGGCAGGCCAAAGTCTCCAGTCTCTGGAAGTACACCTATGAACTCCAGCATCACATATAGATTTGAATAGAAGGGACTGATGGACCATGTGCAGGGTGGACTTATTTGAGTCCAACTCTATCACTCTTAGGACCATAGATTCCAAAGTAGAGCCCACTGATAAGGCATCAATCCCTGGAGCTATCCCCCCTTATATAGGGCCTGGGTGTCTCCAGAGCCCTCAGGAGCCCCTTTGTTTGGGGTGATATCCACTTTGGTGTTCTATGAGATCCTACTGCAGTGTGCATAAGCGTTACCTTGGGATGACCTCCTAACTCTCTTTGAAGTCTCTTAGCCATATGAACTCATTTGTCTTTACCCTTTCCCCCTTTTATTCAAGGTCTTTTTTCAGTCGGCACTTGTAATTAATCCCTCGTTGCCAGGGAGGCTCATCCCCAGGAGTCATGTCCCACGCTGGAGGGAAGCCAAACCTTTACTCTTGATGCAAAATTGTACAAAAGTAACACACATACACACACAACTTCTCCCTCCAATTCTACTCGTGAGTTCCCTCATTTTTCCTCCTTCCTTTGACACATAAGTATAAAAACTTTGCCAGTTTTCTAAATCCTTTATTAGCTGGATCCTGCACAATAAAGGTGGGTCCAGTAACTGGCCCAGTGAGTAAGATATTTTCCTCCTTATTGGGATTACACCTATGATCTATGGAGGAGAGAAGATGTGATATAGAGAAATACAATGATAGTAGCAAATAAACTAACATTCATGAAGTCATGTTAGGTTTTCAAGCACTTTCACATATGATACTGCATGATCCTCCCTACTGAGTGATGTTGGGGGTGTATTTTCCATATCCCCTTTTTAAAGATGAGAAAAATGACGTATGGAGTGGTAAAGGCGACATATCAAAAAAGTAATTGCATTTATCGGATCAGCTGGATAACCTGGTTCTATACTCACAGTTTTTCTTCAGAAACACCATATTTGAAGAAATGTTATGATTTAACTAATGATTGGAGAATTATTATTCTAGTTAATATGTGTTGTGAGAATCATGAGCTATGGAATAGGCCAGGTGGATATACTACCATATAAGAGCAATTATTCCAACTCTGCCAAATAAAATGAAAAATATGCAATAGATCTGTGTCTCTGTTTCTAGCCAGTTTTGACAACAATGATGATAGGCACTGTCAAAAAAAAAAAAAGTTTAGCACCATCCAAAATTAGTTTTCTTGCCTATTGGGCTGATTTATCTGTCAAAATGATGTACCAATTGTGCGAGGAGAATCAGCATTTAGGGTGTATCTTTTTTATCTGTCCCAGCAGTTTGTCCTGCCAAAGTATAAGCTGATAAAATTGTCTGAAATCTTTCCACATCAGCCAACAAGAGTCCTGATTTTAAAGAAGGAAAATTAGGTGTGGAGAAAGATGCTCAGGCTGTACCATAATGAAGATCTTCCTGAAAATAATGGAAACAGTAACTTTTAAAATCTATATCCATTTTACAACCTCAAAATTGAAAGAAAATGAAAGGAAATTGGAATGTTGATGATTATTAAGAATCTGTTTGTTCATAGTTCTCTCATACTCCATCCCGAAGTACTCACTAAGAACTCAAGCTGTAGCCTTTGAGGGAAAAGGGTCATACCACTCTGGAATGTACAAAAATATATGAAATTACTTTCTAAAATAGCCCAAAGCAGTTCAACCAGTTTCAAAATGCTTCAGGCAGTCTTAAATTCCTAGCTGACAAGTGTTACAGAATTTACCTATGATCATATTTATCATTCAAGAAAATGTTGATAACTGAAAAAACTCAAAACTATTTTTGAAGTTATCAAATTTTTACATTTTCATATTTAAAAATAAAGAATAAAGTGTACAAGGCCCTCCAGGTCATATTTATCTTTAGACAAAATTGTTACATAATGCTGACTAGAGAAAAACAGCAAAATGATTTCTCCAGACATTTCTGAATCAGAAGGCACAACCTTCTTTAACGATGGCACATGGGATAAAAACTATAACAGTTGTATTTGAGTGAAAATTATCATTCTTTTGTGCAGGTTTCTGAAAAATAGTATGTTAACACACTGAGAATCAAGCAGAGAGTTTGATGTGGTTTATTGAGCTTGGATCATTTGATAAAACTATAACTCATACTAACATGTAGCAGATCCCATTGTTGAAAATAATTTAGTATATTTTCCATATTCATTGATGGCCAAGGACCCTCATGTGGTATATTAATGAATTGAGAACGTAACTGTGAGTGGTAAGGAAAGGTATGCTCTCTTTCATATTCACTTAGGGTAAATAGGATGTTAAAGAATCTTACATCTCTTCCAATACAAGAAACTTCTGTAAATATTCCTGAGATGATCATTCAGATTCAGCAAGAAGTATTAATAGCAAATGAGGGCTCATTAGCCAACTATTCCATTGTTTGAATGCTTATGCTTCCATTATTTTTCCATTATTTTGACCCCAAATCTGCAATCTTACAGGTTTTTCTCATGGTTTCTAAGTTTGCCTAATGACAGGACTTTGATAATTAAGGTACCTGTTTCCTAAAAGCAGGTCATCAAATCCTGGAAGTCACTATCACCACTCTCCTATAACTTCTATTCCACCATTTAAATATCCCCAATTTCCTCAGCTTTTGTTTTTATAACAAAACTCATGCTTTTATAACACACAAATTAGACATCTAAACTTCACCCCAAACTGCAAACTGCTTTCTTAGATGCTTTCCAGCTAGTGAAATACAGCAACAGTGATAGAAATTCCAATATAATTATACAAAAACAGAATTTATTCAAAACTAAAAGCAGAACTGAGCTCCTGTCAGTCTCGGGAGAAGCAGTTTCTACTCGTCTTCCCACATTCCGGTTGATAAGAACTCTACTTTATCTCCTGCTGCCCCTGCCTACGGCCCCCCACATCCACATCAGCGTGGTAGAAAATTTTATTTTCTCTAACCTTCACAACGTATTCAGGATAGTCTATTTCTCCCCTCCCCCACTGCCATGACCTGAATCCAAGTGGGCATCATCTCTTGCCTGGATTATTGGAATAGCTTCATGATGAGGCTGCCGGGTGCCTTCCTTGTCTCAGCTTTCTTTCATGAAATCTTATTATTGTATGCAGTGATCCTGTTAAACCCCATGCAGTCTTCCATCACTACTCTGATGAAAGCCTTCCAGTGTTTTCCTTTTGTCGCTCAGGCAAGGTCAGGCTTTTTCCTAAACAGCAAGGCCCTCTGTGATCTGCACCCCTGTCTAACGTTGTCTCTCTAAGCTCACATTCTGCTGCTTTCCACCTTCCTCCCCTCACCCTTTTCTCCTCACACTAATCTCCTTGCTTTGCGGAGAAAAGGACAGGAACATAATCATCTTAGGACAGGGTGCCTCAATACAGGGACTCCTAACATGTCGGGTGGATAATTCTTTGCTGTGAGTGCTTGCCCCGTGCATTGCAGGGTGCTCAGCAGCATGACTGGCCTTTGCACACGAGGTGCCAGTAGTGACCAACGCCCCTT
>JAQZBX010032291.1:0-25926 GCA_029593785.1 Cabassous unicinctus | reverse complement strand
GGGTGTGAGGTGTGTTTTTTGTTTTTTGTTTTTGTTTTTTTATTTTTTCCACAAACCATCCTCTAATGTATAAACTTCCTAGGTGATTATATTTTTATATACCTAAAGCCTACAGAAATGTCTGGCACACAGATGCACTCAAATGTTTGGACTAAATTTTAACAAAAAAAAATTAACTTAGTAGAAGCATTATTTTAATAAATGTTTGTTCACTGTTGCAGTCATATGTGCTATGCAACAGGCATTGTTTTGCTGCCTTGGTTGCCCTGAACACATCGTGTTAGATATTTAGGGGACAGTAAGCTTGGACAAGTCACAGAGTGGCAAAGCACTGCTTCAATTTTCTTATTTCCGCAGACAAGGAGGTTGAATTAATGTTTGAAATTATTATAGTGTGAGTTTTAGAGGAGAAGAATGTTACATGGGTAAATTTTGAGACCACTACTCTTTTCTCATTCTGGATTTAAAAGTTTGGCTGAACACAATAAATGTGGTCACTCCAATGGTATATTCTCGTCCTAGTTAAGAAACTATTGAGGAAACACATCCCACTAGCCAAAAATGGACTTCCTTGGCATAAACGTATTTATTCCACTCCTCAATTTGGAAAGAGTGTACACTATATCAAATGACCAAGAAAGGGGAAGGTTATAGGCTCAACTGAGAACAAAACTTAATTCTGTAAATATTTAATGATCACAGAATATAGCATACTATTTTCTCTCCTTAGAAAATACAAAGAAAATCGATACATTATGTTGTTAGATTTGTTTGCAAAAATGTAGAGATTAGGAATATGAACATACTTCCAAAAGCTTTTTTCAAACTTTAAAGCTCTATGATAATAATGCTGGTTTTCTCAAAGGCGTAGCCAGAGAAATTAAATTATCATTGGTCAACAAAGAAGGAGATTACATTCCAAATGGTAACTACTATTATTTTTCCACTTTCGGGAATGTTCTAGCTTCTATATTTAAACATTTTTTCTAAGTGCCAAGTATTTATAATGGGATTTTCTTATTTTGGGGAGGAAATTATAAAAATTATTTTTATAATCTCTGAATCTTTGTTCTGACTGAAAGCAGCATTACAGAAAGGGAAATCTGACAGAGTGCTTGGACAAAATGCATGGTGGGTACAAGCATGCACAAGCATTCCTACAAAGGGAAAGCATTCCTGAAGGGAAAAGGAACAAAATTGGCAACATCACACAGATGGAGTCCCAAGAAGAAAAGAAATTGTTTTCATACCTTCAATAGGTTTTGGTACAAAATGTGACGAGGGCTTGGTTTTCTTCACTCTGTTCCCCTTCATAATTTGACCTTCTTTATTGAGTCCCAGAAACCAAGCTCGGCCTGATTCTTGCTGACGGTACAGTGTGGAAGAATAGATCACGTAGTAGTTTTCAAACACCGATTCCTTAAATTTGCATTCTGGAGTGAAAACATCCTGCAGAAAAAGAGAAGATAGAAACAAAAGAAGGACTTAAAAAATGAATCAGCAAATGTTGAAATCCAATGAGCCTGAAGTATATTTCCTCTGTTAAGAGCAAATGAGAGGCAATTGTGCACAATTTCCATTAGGATTTGGCTATACAGACTCATCACACAAAATCAAGAGACAAGATTTCCTTTCTAACCAACCTTTACTCCACAGAACACAACTGCTCAGTCTTGAGTTAGTAAATCAGCTAATATCATTCAATAATGACTGCAGTTTTGACTGTGGCTGGCTTCAAACTCTGATTCCAGCATCATTTTGTAAATTTAAGTGATGACCTCCACACATTTTAGTGGCCCTGAGCATGTAACTTAGGGGGCTAAAATTTATCTCTGGGAAAACTAAAATCAAACACAACCCCAGCAAACACAGGCTCACCAGATGTTTTCGAATGGACTACCCTCTATGTACATAAATCTATTACACAGATGAAGCTTGTTCTGTAAAATCACCTGTATTCTACCTCTTTGCCTAATGTTATTAACTTTCCCTTTAATTTCTTTGAAATAATTTTCTACCTAGTAATCAAAATCTCAGATAAAAATACCCAGGAGTAGGCAGTAAAAGAAAAAATTTACCATTACATTGTATAATTCTCAATGAAACAGAGAACGAAAATAGTCCAAGAAAGGCCCTTAAAGAAGCTTTACTTCAACCCCCATCAAGTGAGAAAACTGAAAGGTTACATGATTAACCTAATTATACATCAAAAAAGGACTGCTTCAGTGGCAGAACACACACTTATTGCTCCACAATCACTGCCGCTCACGTTCTCCTTTTCTGCTAGAGTGACTTATAATGAGCTTTTAGAGTCAATACAGTAAAATCAAATCCTAACATGTCAAATGAACAAAATGTATTTCATAGAAAGAAGAAATTCATCCCCTGTTGAGATAAGGAGAAGATAAGTGTGATAGCACTTTCCTCAGGTACAAGTAAATAAGAATCCTGCAGGTCAAACATATTCACAGAAGGCACTAGCTTCTTCACTATGTACTAGAAGAATCCCTTCCTTGTAACCCTGCCAATAAGAGGCCCCCCATGATTTAATGACAATTGGGTACCACTTCACACTCACTAGGATGGCTAGAATAAAATAAAAGGGACAATAAAATGTGTTGGTGAGGATGTGGAGAAATTGAAAACCTTCTACATTGCTGGTGGAATGTAAATGAAGCAGTGGCTGTGGAAAACAGTTTGGCAATTCCTCAAAGTGTTAAATATTACCATATTACCATATGATCCAGCAATTCTACTCCCAGGTATATACACAAGAGAAATGAAAACATTTGCAAAAACTTGTACACGAATGTTCATTGCAGCATTATTCATAATGTGGAAACAACCCAAATGTGTATGCACTGGTGAATGGATAAACAAAATGTAGAGTATCCATACAATGGAATATTATTCAGCCATAGAAAGGAATGAAGCACTGATACATGCTAGAGCCTTGGAAACATTATGCTAAGTGAAAGAAACCAGGCATAAAAGGCCACATGTTGTGTGATTCCATTTATCTGCAATCTCACGGTAGTCAAATTCATAAAGACAGAAAGATCAGTGGTTGCCAAGAGCTGGGGGAATGGATAAATGGGCAGTGACTAATGGGTTGGGTTTCTTTGGGGGGAGCTGAAAATATTCCACAATTAGAGAGTGGTGATGGGTGCACAACTTTGTGAATGTGCTAAAAACTACTGACCCATATACTTTAAAAAGGTGAATTTTATGATATGTGAATTATGTCTTAATATAAATGAATCAGAGAAAAAAAGTAACTAAAGATAGTAAGGAAAAAGAAGGAAACCATTACATATTGTCTGGCAGCTGGAAAATGGGTTGTTCTATGTCCCTGTTTCAGCATTATTAAAATTCCAAGCACAGAAATCAAAATGATTCAGATTCAACTTATAGGATAATTTTAAATTCTGGTTTTCTTCTAGGACTAGGTTAAAAGATTCAGAAAGTGCTCAAATTTAGTATGGGTTTTACTAGTTTTCTTTTAAAAACTAATCAAAATAAACCTAAAATGTTTGGTTCTAGATCTAGCTCAATATTAATGAACATGTCCCTAGATTCAAAGGGACTCTTGAAAGTTCAAGGATTAAAGCCTAAATATAAGATTTTAGATCTTATCTTAGAAGTTAGGAAAAATATATGGGGTAAGGAAATATGTATAAATACATATCATTGTACACATAAACAGCAATACAACCTATTTTCATGTAAGTATACGTCACAGAATTATGGAAATTTGGAGTCACAAGGCTGCTTAGAGATAGTTCAAATTGATGCCTTTATTTAGCACAGCAACTGAAGCCCCTGACAGTGAAGTAATTGCTCTGACTATGATAGGAAGAGGCACATCCAGACCCTGAGCCAGGACCATTGAGCCTGGTTCAGTACCTCTTCCAATGCCACGGGTTGCTTTGCCTACTGAATAGTCAAGCCTGCTTTTGATGCCAAGCTGTTGATTCAAGGCAAACTTTAGTCATTATCATGAAAGCAACATCAGTCGTGTTTACTATGTTGTCTTTTATACATGGTGAAAAATAACATTTTCACTGAATAAATAATGAACTCCTAGGTTTTTGTTTAGTTTCACAATGGTTTAAACTCCCCTCCTGGAACAGTAAAAGTCCAGGATATTGGGCAGGGAATGAAATCTTGGGTACCTGAGCCAGGAACAGCATTACATAGGAACTAGCCCTTGAAGCACTTTGCTGGCAAATGTGTAATTCCAGCAACAGCATCTGGGTCCTAATCAGAAGTAAAAATCTAAGTGTACTGTCCCATCTGCATATCATTCCAAAGGGACTATGCAATGAATCAGAATTCAGAAATGAGGCAACTATTAAGACTTGGCTAAGGCGAGACATTTTAGGGGAGAAAACTGGTTGGAGTTTAGTGTAAGTACTTTTTTGGGACACAGGCGGCCCACCTTGGAAATGGGGAGGAAAATCTAAAGGGCATTGAGCCAACTTGGACAATCATTCTAACTGCAGCTTCTGCAATATATTTGCAACTTCAGTGTCAATATGGAGTTATGCATGATAGACTTTCACAAAATATTTGTTCTTATCACTTTTTGTGGGCAATGAGAAATCAAAGCCCAAAAGTTGGGGAAAGAAAAGCAGGGTTTCACTTCTGCCTCCATATATACTAGCTGTGGGACTTCAGGTAAGTGGTAAAAGCTTTGAATTTCACATTTTTTTCAGCTTTAAATTGAGTTGTTTTTGGGAAAATGAGATAATGGTATGGAAGCATGTTGTAAACTTGTAGAGTTTACAAAACTTCCAACTCATCATTATTTTTAAGTTTTCTTTTTTATAGCATGTTAAAAAATGCCATGCAATTATATAACAAGATGGGACTGTGTTTTTGTCTCACGTTTAAATCTGCTCCAGGATCCAAGACCCCTTCCTGTCAATTAAGGTTTATCTTCCATAAATTGTTCCCACTGTGCAATTTACTCATACACACAAAAACACATTCATCTACAGCTTTTGGCAAAGACTTGATCAATCAAATATATTCAGTAGAGGTTCTGAGGTTGTACAAAGTGTGCTTAGAATGACGGTAAATACAATGTGTAATAGAGACAGGCAGCCTCGGAGCCAAAGGTGATAAAATCCTAGGCCTTGATCCAGTGCATTATAATGAAAGCAGAGTGAATAACTAGTATTATAAGGTGGTTTATTTTTCCTTTTGAAAGTTTAACCAGTAGTCATGTTGCATCTCATGAATTTTATTTGTGTGTCTCTTTAATCCTGAGCTCTCAGTTCAATGAAGGCACAGAGTAAGACGTATAGAAATGCTTGCTGATGAAATAAAGACACCCCCACAGACATCATATATGGAAATACCTTTTTTCTTAAGCAATTCTCTCTGATTCTCAATTTCATAGTTACGTACCCTGCCTTGGTCTCTCTCCTGCACTGAATTTCTTCTGGATCCTCCCTCTGCACTTAGACCACTGGTACTCTATACAGTTCCTGGCTTCACCCTGCCAGGCTCAGGGTCTCCTCTTGCCCAGAATGAGCACATTCCTCCCAGGCTGGCCTCTAACCATGCCAGCCTGGGTCCTTCCTATCCCCATTTGAGTGACATTCTACTTTAAATACAAATCCCATGAAGGATACAGAGACAGAAATTTATGGATTTTGATGATTAAATGGATAAAATGTTACATTCTTTTCATGGTTGTCTATCACTACCAACACTAACTTCATCACATACTAATACCTTGGACTGCTCACGCTTCTGAACTCTCAAGCTGTACTCGCTCAACTTCTCTACTTCTTCATGTAAAAGGACCATGACAAACGCTCTTCCTGGTCCCTTGAGGTTATAGTGAACTTTCTCTCCTCTAGCCTCTCATTCTATTTGTTATTTCTTTTTATATTTAACCCAGTCTGCCTTGATTCATGATAGTTTGTCTTCCTGCTCCCTAAACACGGTGAGCTTTGGCTTACAGCGACATGTCCCTCATCAATGCTCATTATGAAGCCCAGCACATTCAGCTATTCAATTTATTCTTGTGGAAGTGAATAATAAGAACATTCTAAGTCAGGAAAACAGGAAAGTCTATGGAAACAGATAGAATGGAATATCATTACTAACTCTGTTTCCTTAGCTGTATAATTTTGAGTATACTATTTAATATTGATAATTTCTTTTCTCATCTATAGAGTGAGGACAATAATTCTCACATGACAAAATGTTGTGAAGATTAAGTAAAATAACAAATATCACTTCCCAAAACCTTTGACCTTTCATAATCAAAACTTAACTACATCATCTGTTAATGGAAATTTTAATACCAATAACATTCATTCATAGGTTGCTGACAAATTGAGTTCAAGATGAAAATATAACACTTATGGATCACATAATTTATTCAAGGAAAAAAATTTCCATTCTCTCTCTAACAGATACATTCCACTTCTCAGTTTCTATTTCAAGCCATAAACACACATGCCTACATGTTTTATTTGGTAATAGTGCTTATAAAACTGCCTAGATTAAAATTAATCATTTACATGTTTCTCTAATACCTATAACAGGACATAAGATGAACAGAGCAGTAAAAGATAATTGTCCATAACACATAGAAAACTGCACATTAGATATTTCAGGAAAATTGTTTGGATTCCTTAAATGTCTGGATTATTATTCACTGAAAAGTTTCCATCTGACCTTTGGCAAATCAGTTAACCTTTCTGAACTTCAACTTCCTCCACTGTAAACTGAAAACAATGTTTACTACAGACTCATAGGGTTATAAAAAACAAATTGTGTAACACAAGCTCTTCCATACCTACAAAGACCTATACAAATATTTGAAATTATTTCTTTTACATGGAAGACCTTGATATCTTAATTTTAAAAGTTTTTTACATTTTATAGTGTGACATCTGCTTGAAATAAATTTTTTGGTAAGTAAAGAATGATATGTAATTGATTCACACTCTTGCTCTCTCTAGCTTTACTTATAAAATACAGGCTTTCCATCTCAAGTGAAACACATGACTTGTATACATAAAGCTAAATGGTACCAAATTTTCTATTAATTTTCATCCTCTTCTCTGCATCTCCCCATTTCTAACTGCTCTAGCTGTGAAAATCCATGTGATGAGTGTGCAATGAGTGAATGGATGAATGCTCATTGCACTCTAGCCACAGCTTCCTTGCTTTTGCTCAAACATAATGAACAAATTCTCATGTCAAGTCCTTCACAACTAAAATATCCTGTTCTTGAAAACTGCTTCAAGAACATACTCACAGGACTTGATCCCTCATTTCATTTAGGTCACTGTTCAAACATGACCACCTCAGATAGACCTTCCCTGACAACCTTCCATAACTTAGCACCTCCTCTAGGGAGGGACCATTACTGTTGTACCCTCTCATATGAACAACAGTTCTTGTAATAATAAGAAAAAAAATTATTCCAACAAAATAATTTGGTAGAAGGACATCATGAGACCTGAATTTTTATTCCTGTGTATCTCTAGGTTGTGTTCAAATTGAAAAGGTCACTTTGATTTTCAAGTTCTCGGTTGCCCTAAATATAAAAGAGAAGTGTTTATTGAATTAGGCAATCTAAAATGTCTCTTTTGACTTAAACATTTTATAGTGCTATGATTCAAATTAAACGGTTAAATAATTTCTTGAAAGTAGGTAGTCCATATAAAATACTGTTATTTAGGAAATACGGTTTACCTACCAAAGAAATAGTGGTAATATATTCCTTTTAAGAAAGCAGATAAAGAAACATCAACAGAGAAAATGGAATTTGCATAAGTATTTGTGACTAGTGGTTCTCTCTACAGCACATAAAAATTACTGATTTTCAAACATAAGCCGGTTATGACGGACCCTCTGGTTTTGGTTCTTTTTTCCTCTATAGGCAAAACCAAAATCCAAAAGCTTTATAATATACAGACCCATGTTCCCTGTTTGCTGTGTAAACTTCTTTATTGGGTTGGTGTATAAGGAAGAAAGGTGAATCAAGAACTACTGATAATAATTCTTGAGATAAATTTTCTTTTGACAACTCCAGAGATAGATAGTTCCTCTTAGTTATGACCTTTGACTATCTGGATGTGAAGCTTCTGGTTTGCTAACTTCAATAAAGGCCTTTAGATGTACAGAACTCAGAAACTCTTGGTATACTAGCAGCTGCTTTGTCAACTGCATTGTCAGACATGATATTAAATCAAGCAAGAGAACTATTGTTTTCCATCCTGACAGGAGGCAAAAAAAAAAAAAAAAAAGTTACATTCCATTATCTTAAATGAAGCATATTTTAAAAACTGGGGTTGCTTTGAACAGAACAAGTCTAATTTTATAACTTAAAAAAACCCTCTGCATATATGCAAACCTTTGTCTCTATACTTTTGAGATAATTTTTACTGGAAAATTACTGAGCTAATTTCTCTAAAACTAAAGGTTCATTGTTAACGTATTTTTTGCCATATCTGACTAGGCAACAAGGAGAATTTATACCACAAAAAAATAATTCAACCTGTGGTGTATTAGAAGTAGACAGACACAAAGATTGAAATCCCTGATTTTTAAATTTGGACAAGTTACTTAATTTCTCTAAAGCTTAGTGTCATCATTTTTAAGCCAAGGCTAATCATACCTTCACTGTAAAGAAGGCATGCCATGCTTAACATAATACTGGGCATATAATTTCCTTTTCTTAGTCCTGATTACAGTTTTAGAGGTAAAGGATTATACTCTGATATCACAAATGAGAATGGGTTAGCCTGAGCAGTAAGCTGAGAAATGGTCACTGAACTTGTGGACTCTAGGTAATGTTTCCTGAGTAGCTCTTCCCTGTGACCAGCTAATCAGGACTGCATGGCTTAAGGTTTAATTTGGCTAATTTATCTGAGATATCTGAAAATGTGATTTTCAGGTATAAAACCACATGGGCATTTGACCTAATCTCTACTCAGAAGCCTGCAAGCAAAGAAGTGGTTGGGTGTCAGAAGTAGGAGAAGACCAAAGTGTGAAGTGATATATTATATTATAATTCACTGTTATTACCAAATATTTCCCAGAATTCTCAATGTTTAGAGGCAGAAAACAGATACTGGGGGAAGAGTGAAGATCTCTGCTGGCTTTTGAAGTGAGCATGTGTACAGTATATAACCCAGTGCATCCTCGACTACTATGATTGAGATTGAAATTCAAGCCAAGTAGCTGAATACTGCCTCAGTTTCCTAGGGCTTCCGTAACAAAGTATGACAAACTGGGTGGCTTAAAACAACAGAAAGTTACTATCTCAGAGTTATGAAGGCTAGAAATCCAAAATCAAGGTGCCAGGAGGGTCATGCTTCCTCTGAGGTCCGGCAGTGGCTTGCTAGCAATCCGTGGCATTCTCTGCTTCCATCTAATGGTGGTCTTTTCTCTCTCCCTGTATCCAATTTCCTCTTATAAGAAAAGTAGGCATATTGGATTAGGGCTCACCCTAATCCAGTTTTGGTCTCTTAACTAATAACATCTTCAATGAGCATATTTCCAAATAGTATCACAGGCATGAGACTGGTCAAGTTAAGACTTGAACATATCCTTTTGGGGGGCACAATTCAATCCTCAACAAATACCCTCAACACGTTCATGAGAAAGGATTTGTGCCTCTGGTGCCTCAGCTTTTCTCTCTTTTTTTTTTTTTGCAGGAATGTGGATGAAAGTAAGGTTGCTGCCAAATCCCTATATCTCAATTTAAACACTGTTCTACCTTTTGGATAGTCACTTTGGAGACTCCAAAGGGCCCCAGAAATTAGGAACTTAGAATAGAATATATGCTTTTACATGAAATTTCTCAATTTTTAAACTTCATATGCCAACCTCCATGAAGCTGGAATAACTGGTATCAAATTAACTTCCTGATGTAAACAATTACAAAACTAGACAAAATGCATGAGGCAAAGTTTCTAGCCATTTGTTCCCTGGAATTACAAGTCTCTGCTTTTTGAGGAATGGTAAGCCCCACATTATTCCTGCTTTCCACAAAGGTCACTATCCAAACCTGGAATAGAGAGTTGAAGCTGAAGCATAACAGTGTGGTTTTAATGAGCTGAGGAGGCAGAAATGGAGTTTGGGATTGCTAAAGAAGTGTAAATTTGTGGAGTGTGGCACCAGGCAAAGGAACCTGGGGAAAGGGCACACGACTGTGGGGAGGTTTCCTGACGGTACTGGGCTGATGGATACGCTATACATGTTCTGGGTTAGAATCGTTTTTAAGGCCTGGCAGAGAATAGCTGCTGCAGGAATGAGAGATGAATGAGCATATTAGAGGTTATTTAGGACTAGGAGATGTTGCTGTTCCATCCAAGATGGAACAGAGACCTCAGTAAGCACACTGAGTGTTCAATGGACACCCCAGAAAGGCCAGATCTTAGGATTAATGACAAGACCCTAAGTAAGCCTTCCCTCCACCCCAGGGCTAACGACAGAACCAAAGTAGTCAATACCTAAACACCCACCTCTCACACAGCCTGACAAGATGAAGAGGATCTGTCAACTATTTACCTAACTGCCAGAGAAAAACACAACAGCATTTATTAGAGGATAATGTGATATAGACACTTTAGTGGGTTGAGTAGCATGCCCCCAAAATTCATGTCCAACCAGAACCCTGGAAGTGACCTTCCTTGAAAGTCTTTGCAGATGTAATTAGTTAAGGATCTTGAGATGAAATCATCCTGGATTTAGGGTAGGCCCTAAATGCAACAACTAGTGACCTTTTAAGAAGTGGAGAAGACACTGAGAAGAAGATAATGTGAAGATGGAGGCAGAGATTGGAGTGATGTGTCTACAAGCCAAGGAATGCTGAGGGTTGCCAGAAACCACCAGACGGGAGGAGAGAGGCACAGGATGGTTTATCCCACAGAGACTCCAGAAAGAGGCAACCCTGCTGACACCTTTATTTTGGACTTATGGCCTCCTGCACTGTGAGAGAATAAATTTCTGTTGTGATAAACCACCCAATCTGTAGTCATTTGCTATGGTAGACAGAGAAAACATGATAGAAGTTTATATAACTACCAGACAAAGGCTACTTCAGGAAAAGTAGCATTTCCAGAGATAAAAAGGAACATTTCATAATGATCATGGGTCAATTCATCAAGAATAATGATGACAGAATAATCCCACATATATATGTGCCCAATAATAATGCTTCAAAATATATGAAGCAAAATGGGACAAACTGAAGGGAGATTACAATAAATCCACAATAATAATTAGAGATTTTTAATACTCCTCTCTCAGCAATTGATATAACACATAGCAAATATCAGTAAGAATATAGAAAATCTGAACACTAACAATTTGACCTAATTGACATTTGCAGAAACTATACAAAGTGACTGCAGAACAAACATTCTTTTTGAGTGCATGTGAAATATTCACCAACATGTAATTTGGCCCAAGTAAAAAGTCAACAGACTGATATCTTACAGAGTATGTTCTCTGACAATAAAATTAAATTAGGAATGAATAAAACTTAGATATCTTGAAAGTTCTTGAACGTTTGGAAATTAAACAACAGACTTCTATATAACCCATGGGTCAAGGAAGAAATAACAAGGGATATTTTATAGAGTTTTAAATGAATAGTAATGAATATGCAAAATATCATAATTTGTGGGATGCATTTAAAGGAGTGCTACTAGTAAATGGGAATAAATATTCCTATTGCTAAACACATACCCTTTGACCCACTTCTAGGAATTTGACCTACAGATATATCAGCCTATATAAACAATAGAGTATGTTCTATATAATATTCATGGTAATATTTATAATATCAAACTATGTAAAACAATCTAAATGTCCTTCATATAGGGGATTGGTTGAATAAAATCTGGCATGTTCACACATGGAATATTATACAGCTGCTGAAAACAATAAAACAGCTCATTATATATTATATATTGTTATAGAAGATCTCCAAGGCAAAATAAGAAGAAAAAAAAAAAAGCAATCTGTAAATGTGTATGTATTTTCACATACCACCATTTGTGTTAAAATACACATATACCTGTATATACACACAAATAGGCATTTGTTTTTATTATGTTTTGGAAGATTTGTGAGACACTGGTAATAGTGTTAGCCTCCTGGGAAGGGAGGTGGGTGGTTGGAGAACAAAGCTAGAAGAAAGAGACTTATTTTTCTCTCCTTACCACTTGTACCAACTGAATTTTGTACTGTATGCATGCATTACCTCTTCAAACAATAAATTAAATTAAGGGGAAAAATATCTGTGTGAGCCAAGTAAAATTAACCCACTAGCTAAATGTGGCCTTCAGACCTTTGGTATAGTGTACCAGTGCTGAAATAATTCTATTTTACATAGAATAAAACTTATACTCTGAGATGGGAATTTACTTGCCCAGGGTCAAACAACAAGAAAAGCCTCACGACTACAGACTATACCGTAAAGTTGCCTGACCCCGTACAAAGGAATGGAACTTCTTGTGATAAAATTAGTGGAGGGGGATGATCAGTGAAGACCTGATGAAATAACCAACCCAAAATAAGACTCATCAGGTGAAGGAGGGAATGAAAATAAACTTAGTTACTATCTCCCCAGGTATCTTTCATGTGTCAGTGATGAGACCACCAGAATAATGTGGGCCCCTGTATGAGAAATTTATTTTTTTAAAATCTCATCCTTATTTTAACCCTACTTGTTTTATTTTTCAGTATTTATATGCTTTGGATCAATTTCAACATCCAGGGGCCAAAAATTTCTATTGCAACATTCCCTAAAATTCTAATCTAAACTGACATAGACATTTTGGGCTTTCCAGAAGACAATGACATTTCACTTGCGATTATGCAGTGAAGGGTTTTTATTGGGGGCAACGTATCATGGTAGGCAAGACATATACTGTCTCCAGTGCCACTGAGGTGGAACAATCCAGAATGTGCTTGCTCACTGAGTTTAAATAACACTTTCATTTAAACACAGTCTTCCTGGAAGTGATTAGAATGCTCAGTGACTGAAACATTCCTCATTGAGGAATGACTATAATGGTCAATGAATGAGAAATATGGGCTGGGATGCCCTCTGACTACAGAGCACTGGTATGCAGGATCGCTATGATGTTGTTTCAAGTAAAGCAAATACTGCAAATCATTTTATGAATCCTGAGGGAAGTAAGATTTAAAAAAAAAACCAAAGCAAAGGAGTTGTTATCCTGCAGGCACCCAGCAGGTGTGATAGACGGAGTTCTGACATTATATCTCTGGAAGTGCTAGAAAACCACATCTCACAGGTGTGTTCCACTTACTCTCAATCCAGCCCGGCTGTACCATCAGTCACACCCGCCACTCTCACTGTAGCAGCCCAAAGGGTAATCTGCTAGACAAACAGTTCTGAGGAGAGAAGTGAAAAGCTAGAGAGTTGTGTATTTTTAAACACATCTTTGCTGCAGTGCTTCTTGCTGTGATGATGAGTCCTCAGAATGAGAATTCAAAGTAAACACATCCACCATTAAAGAGGAATGAAGAAAGAGAGGCACGATTCACTTTTTTTTTCTTCTAAAATCCTGGTTTATGGAATATAATTTGCCTCTATCAAGTTTTGAACGTATTACCTTGTAGACAAAGAGATCAAAGAGATCACAGCACATCATGTCTGACCTCATAAAAGGTACTAAAAACAAAGGAAGGTCTTTATGATGAGCATGAAATGCTTGAAATTAGAGCTGGAATTTGTAGGCTGACTCTCCATTCTACAGAGGAAGAAAGCAAAGCCTAGTGGAAGAAGGAAATGACTCAATCAAGATCCTTGATAACAGCAATCAGGATTATTATCCAGGCTCTGGCACAGGAATCACCACTCACTATACCATGATGCTCTGGTGATGATTTATGCCCTTTCCTGTATTAAGAATGGTGAGCTAAAATAGGGTCTTCACCATTACTTAAAATTCTGCGTATTTCTCATTAATCAAATGACTTTGGCCAAGAATAATTGTTACTTTGCTTACTTGTTACAATGAACTCACTTTTTCTTACTTAAAGCAGCTTCTTGGACCCTACAAAAATGGTAGGCCAATGAAATGTTTCTCCCAACATGAAATTTTTATATCCCTATTTTTCCATTTGTGTAGTGTTTGATTACAAATCCATAAAAAGAAAAGCTTCAGATGTGTGGATAATTCATGTTCCTTGTCTTTATCATCAGGTTGTTATAAGCATCCATCTTAATAGGTTACCTGAAATAGACCTTTTCACCTCATAGATTCAATGACAGTTAATGTCCATGGTTAACTTGTTGCTGCTATGCTTTCACTTGTGGCAAATCCTCCCTCCTACATCTGCATATCCAAATCTCACCTATTCTTAAAAGATTATTTTAGATTTAACCTCTTCACGAAATCTCCTCTGATCCTTTCGTGTGAAAATCATCTCTTCTTCTGACCCCCTCCACAGAGGTTTATCTGTGGATTTCTGAAATTTATCTGAAAGTATTGTCACTTTCTATTTCATATTATATTTTATTTGCAACTATGATCATATTAAGTACAAATTATTGGAGAACAGAGTCTACATTTTATTCTTCCTTGAATCTTGCATAGCACTTGGCTCCTAGTAGCTCCTTTATAAAATGCTTGTGAATGAGTGAATGAATGGATGATTCTAGCACGTTCCAAATGCCTGGACTTGCTTGGTGCAGTATTCTTTCTTTGTAATGGCTCATGAAGCCTAGAACAGATAACTTCCAGAGCTAAGCTTACTTTGAATCAACATGGCAAACAAATTAAGAATTTAGCTCAATTATGCACATTTTTCTAATTCCTTTCTTTAAGTGTTTTAAAATTGACTTTCAAGTCATCCTGACAATCAATAGATTGATGTCCTGAAAGGAAAGAACCATTTATTCTTTCTGAAAAAATTTACTCACTGGCAAAAGGCCGAGAAATAATTTTAAAAAAGGCGGGGGGGGAGGGGGGACTTAAACCCTCAAGGGGCCTATAATAGTATAAATAAAGCTATGAATCAAGGTCCTTTTCACATTCTTAGCTAATGAAAGATAATGATTTCATATTGCGTGTCTATAATTCCTTTCTTGAATTGAAAACCAATTGCATAGAAATTTATATATATTTTAGCTTGATAAAAGTCATTAACATGCTTTTTTTTAAGGCAAACATGGTTTTTTGGGCCTTGAAGACTATAAGTAGAATGCTAATGCTTTCTTTCTGAGGTGAATACTTTTCAGGTATTATTCTATTAAATTTTCAGAATTATTCTATTAATTTTCAGAATTTATTCTATTAAAGCCATTTTTAGGAAAAATCAAATGAATAAAAGATTTCATTGTCAGATGACTGACTATAAAAACCATTAGTTCAATTTCTCTTAAATTTTATTTTATGAATGCTATTTTATCTGAAAGGGAAATAATTTGGATTCATTTCCTGTTCTGATTTTCATACCCCTTGTAAAAAGAAAAATTAGGTTACCAATTTCTAAAACAGTTGAAAAGAATTGTCCAACATGAGTCATGTCTTTATTTGTGTTAACCTCTCATTCTTTTACCTGCCTACAGCTTCAAAGTTTGGGTTTCAATTGTTGATAAGCCCAATATGCTCAAACATTATCTTTGCTCTTTTTTAATTATCTTGCAGTTTGGCATTTTAAACTTCTTTTTTCCTTATTCCATTAGAATTCTGGATTATTAGTGATGAGCTGAAAGGAATTTGGAATTTTCCTAAACCAATCTCCATCATTTTATGAATGGGAAAGACCCAGAATTGGAAGCCAACCTCAATGTTCTCTTAACTTGAAGCCAAATAGCAAAGTATCACAGCCCCTCAGCAATTTAGCTTATATTCAGTGTTAATATAATCTGGCCATTTTCCCTAATAGAATCAGCATACAAATTTCTAGTATTCAGCTTTTGAAATGTAGTATTTAAAACTACTGTGTGGGAGAACAGAACAATAGGTGAAGGAGATATTATGCTAGACTCGACAAGTTTTAGTTTCTTAAACATATATATATAGAGAGAGACAGAGAAAGAGAGAGAAGAGAGAGAGTTTCATTTCATTAAAGAAAAAATTTATAAGGTGTATCTTATTTATAAAGGTCAGCTAGAGACGGGTCAGCTGATTAGGAAGAGAAAGTAAAAGTCAATGTGATGTTGACAAAACAGCATGAGCTGGCGTCTAATTAGTGGATAGCCACTGAAATAATTATATAATTTATACATTCTTTCAGCTAACATTTAAATTCTATTCGGGTTCTAGTCAGTTAATGATATAGACATTGATAAATGCAGTCCTTACAATCAACAGAGTTTACAATATTGTGAGGCAGAAGATTGAGTGATGAAAGCTGCTTCTTGATAAGGACACAGGATCAAGGAGAACATCCTGGAATAGGAATTTAGTAGGTAGAGAATGAGGAAAAGAAAGCAAGAAAAAAAGACAGGAAATTTTCATCAACCATGAGGCATCGGTTATAGTCATTGGGTCAAGGAAATAGAGAAGCAGAGACATATATGAGGAGACGAGACTAGGAAGGCAAATGAGGCTTACAATGTGGAGAAATCCCAATTCTAGTCCTAATCATTTTGGAGAAGTGACAGAGAGTCACGGAAGGTTCCTGAGAAGGCTCGTGGTCTCATTTATTCATTCAGCTAATGTAATGATTTATTAATCTAATAAGCAAATTATAATATTCTAGTATTTTATAATAATACTTCAATCCTAATGAACAAAATCTAGAGTTTAAAAAGTCACTAGTTAGGTTGTCTAAAAGACTCAGCATAGGTCTTCCATGTTCCATGCTCCACCATCACAGCCCAACACATTTAGGAGAACATTATTCTGACCTTTAGTTTTTGCCTTTTAATTTTAAGCTGTTTTTGTGATGTGGTACTTAAGCCCCAACTGGAGAATGCTGCCACTAGGTGGAGCACTGTTGACTTGGTTCAAACAGGGTTCCATCAATGACTTGACTGAGAAATCTAAGGTTATAGGTCCAATGATTCCTATTTCTATTTCTTTTTATTTTTCTTCAAACATAGCTTAGAGATATGCTTCAAGAATTAGTGTTTACGATGGAACATTATACAGAGGTAAGAAGAAATGAAGTTGTGAAACATATGACAACATGGATGAACCTGGAAGACATTATATTGTGTGAAGCAAGCCAGGCACAAAAGGACAAATACTATATGATTGTGCTATTATGAACTAAATATATTATGTAAACTCATGCATTAATAATTAGAATATAGGTCAACAGAAAATAGAATGAGGGTAGAAAATGGAAAGCTGAGGGTTAGTCTGTGCACAATCGGTTAAAAGGTTGTTTGTAAATCTTTGGAAATGAATGGAAATGAAGGGAGCACATCATCGTGTTTGTGACTAGCAGAGCTATTATTTGGGTATGACAGTGGTTGAAAAGGAAACTCTAAGGACATACTAGAAGGAAAGCTAAAAAATGTATCATGGGACTGTATGACATAAGTGAAACCTCACGTAAAACACAAATATGGGTGATACTGCATATATAAGACTGTTTTTGCAAAATATAAATACAAATAAACTAGAGAGAAGGAAACATTATAGCAACTATGCATGGCAGGGGAAGCACAGAGAGATTGAGATGTGATGAGTTTTGTTTGTTGAGTTTTTGTCTTTTAGTATTATTATTACTGGAATAATGAAAATGCTCTAAAAATGAATGAAGAATGCACATCAACTAAATGATTATACTGAATAACACTGATTGTATGCTTTGGATGTATTTATGCTTTAATATGTATCCATAAAATTGATTTGTTTGATAAAAAAAGAATTAGTGCTTAGAAATATTTAACTGAAATAGGGTACCTGTATTAAAATACCTGAGAGGAAGAATGAAGCAAAGGAAAACTCAGGACTTTTATATCATACACTGGATTTTAATCCTGCCTCTGTCATTTATTAGTTGGGTGAAAACCAGCAAGTTATAATTTCTAGGATCCACAGTTTCTTTATACACAAAACTGAAATCATTATACTGATTTTATAAGTTTGTTAAAAGACAAAGTCTTGAAGGTCAAAGTGCTTTGGAAAGAACAAGGGTTCATGCACTCAGATGTGTCCCACAGATATGCTTGATTTAGCCCTAAAAGTTTTTTCAAGTTCATAACATTTCACAAAAAATAAATATGATTTCTCACTTCTTATGAAAGACATTGCTTTTTATCCATATCATTTCTCCAGGATTAAACAGGGTGGTTAAGCTTTATAATTATTGTACAAATAATAAATCTCTTAATAACAAGCCAACAAGAACACCTTTTTTACAAGTTGCATTTGATATGAAATTTTGTATTTAAATATTCCCATATGGACTAAAAACTACTTGAAGAGCAAGTGATTCATTTATTTAAAATGTTTTTAAAACAGCGTTTTAGAAAAAATAAATTCTCTTCACATAAGCCAACGTTACACTCATGTTCAGAATCTAACAGATTCTAATCAATCCCAGCTCTCTTTTTCAAATATTTTTCAAACTAGGTCAATATTTTCCCATGAAAAGCATTAGAATACAAATGTGGTAGTGTTAGTGAAAAGGTCTTGTAAATGATAAAGTACCATACATGTGCAAGGAATTCTCTCTTATGGCCCTTAGTACGATGATCTCTTCAAAAGAACCTTCGTTATTTATTTCCATATTGTTCATGCCGTCATAAGAGTGAGCCCAAGACTTAGCGATAACAGATCTTGTGAAATTAGACAAGATCATGGCAGTGACAGTGCAGAAACCTTATCTAAATGTATATCTTCCTCATCAATGCTTCTAGCATTGGTCACTACCCTGACATAATGTGGAGAAGGATACTAGATATTTTCATAAATAAAACAATGAAGCCCTAAAGATAGAGCAGGTATACAGAGAAACACACAAACAGGGTGGGGAAAAGTTTCCATACACAATATTTCTAGGCTTTTCTTCTTATTCTTTGTTACATGGGAACAGGATGAAATTATGTGCCTTTAAGTACACTGACTATATGACAGTAGTAATAATCTCTGGTGCGCTATTATAAACTTTAACTTTTAAGACAAATCCTCTGATCAAAGTATGCTTCAATCTCATTTGATACAAAAACCTCATATGCCAAAAGAGGATCTATCCATGTCAGAACTGGATGTCTTGGTCCCCAAACTTTCCCTTAGTGGGGAGAGAATCATATGATTACTGTTTTTAGGATTTCTTACAAGCCGGTTTTGCATGTTTCAGTAGAAAGGGAAATTTTCTGTTCTTTTCTCTCTGACATTTTTGGTCTCACTTTTGCTCTTACTCTCATTGTCTCTTTCACATACAGGTTTTCCAAGAACAAAATTAAAATGTGAAAAAAAGGGGGGAGCTGGCAATAAGAAAGAAGAAAGATTTCCTCATCCAAAAGGGGTTTTTTAATATAATATGCATTAAAATTTTTCCTCTCCATACTTGTGTTATACATTTTTTCATGGAATCATAGAATCAGAGTGTTTTACAACTTAATTAGGAGACCATTTGATAATATCTTTTCATTTCACAGACAAATATGACTCTAAATGAGGAAATTATTTCCTTGAGGTTTATTTTCAAAATGAAAGAAGCATATTTAATTTGGGGAGGGCTTAAACAGTGGGATTTTTTTTTTATTAGAGACATTGTAGATTTACAGAACACTCATGCATAAAATACAGGACACCCCACAACCAACAGTTTGCATAGGTATGGAACATTTGTTATAATTGATGATAGCACATTTCTATAATTGTACTATTAATTAAATTCCATGGTTTAGCTTATGGTTCAAAATTAATGTCGTGTGGTTCCATGGATTTTTAAAATTTTTATTCTTTTACCATATATACACTCTAACATTTCCCTTTTAAAAATCATATCCAGACATATATTTCAGTGCTGTTAATTGTATCCACTGTGCTGTGTTACCATCACCACCACCCCATTACCAAAACATTTCCATCAGTCCAAATAGGAATGCTGTGCACTTTAAGTCTTAACTTCCCATTCCCTATCCCCCTTCTACCCTATCCTCTGGAAACCCGTATTCAAGATTCTGGCTCTATAAGTTTGCTTATTCTAGTTGTTTCAAATCAGTGAGATCATACAATATTTGTCTTTTTGTGCCTGGCTTAATTCACTAAACATGATGTCTTCCAGGTTAATAGATGTTGTCTCATATATCAAGACTTCATTTCTTTTCATGGCTAAATATGATTCCATTGTGTGTGTGTGTTTGTGTGTGTGTGTGTGTATATACACACATACATACGTATATATATATATATATTACATTTTATTTATCCACTCATCGGTTGATAGATACTTGGGTTGCTTCCATCTCTTGGCAAATGTGAATAATGCAGCTATGAACATCAGTATGCAAATAGCTGATCCAGTCCCTGCTTTCAAGGAGGGATTGCCTGGAGGGAAAATTCTTGGAGGAGAGGCATCCTGGAGGGGAGAGTACTTTCCCAAGTCAGTTCTTTCCAGCCAAAACAGGGCGAGCAACCCTTGAAGGTGGCACAGGCGGACTCCAAAGTGCCCTGGGATGGGGTGGGGGGAATCAGTAAGGGCACAAAAAGCTTCTTCAATGGCTCCCCAAAGCTTAGTTTCCTTGGCCTGCCCAGAAAAATGCAGCCTTTCAGCTATCTGTCCCTCACAGCCCTGAGGAAATGCTGCATCTTTAAATGTCCACTGCCTCTGCCCCTGTCCAGGGAGGATTGAAACAATGGCTGCCAAGGGCTTTGTTCAGAGTGGGGTTGAAACAATGGCTGCTGCTGCCTTTATAGGGGTGGACTGAAACAATAGCTGTCCTCAGAGCTGGGCCCCCAGCAATCCCGAATTCACTAATCAAAAGTGATTAATGCTTGGTCATGCCCATCCCTGTCCCTGGGGAAGAGGATTTTTATGTCTCTTTCTGTCACCAGCAAGCTAGCCGGGGACTGGACCCATTGATGACCTGCTGTGAGAGTGGGGATAGGCATTGATAGCCAACATGCAGAGAGAACAATTTACTGTTCTTTACCATAATTTATCATCCTCTTTTTTCTGCTCTTCCTTGATTGCTGTACAGTGCTCTTCTGTCCTCTTGCATTTCAAAATAGTTGTTTCAGGCAGTTCCTGCCTGTTTAACAGCTTTTTTGGTGGAAGAACACAGTCCTGGAGCTTCCTACTCCACCATCTTCCTTCGAAGTCCAGTATATTTAATTTTATATTGCTGTATTAAGTGCAGCAATATAAAATTTTTATTCATATAATAATACATCAGTATATACATAATATATTATCGTGTACATACAGCATTGAAATGTTTGTCATTTTAAATAAGCATTTTGAATCATGGAACTGCAAATAAAAAGTGGAAATAATGACACTAATAATTTAAACAAGTCAAGAATACTTCAGCACACTGTAAGTAGAGTTATATTAAATTTTATCTTTGTAATTGTCTTGTTGGGAAGTGGGGAAAGCATAAAGCAGGGGATGACTTGATCCTGGTAAATCATAAATTTGGTTTTGATGATATGGGTTCCCATGGCTCATATCTTTCAGACCAAAAAAGGTTTTGTAAGTGCCCTCTGTATTCTTAAATATTCTAAATATTTCAACCATTCCCAATGATATAGTTTTGACTTACCTCATGGTACTTCTAGCCTGCCACCAAATATATTCTGGATTGTCAATGTCTCTGTTACAATATGGCTCCCAGAAATGAATTTCTACTTTAGATATAGTCTGACTTGAGAAGAGAAGGACTTCAACTCCTATGCCCTGGATACTGCACTGCCACTCTTACTCACTTCCTCTCTTGGACACTGATGCTGCATGGTACACTGAGGAAAGGTACTCATTTTCTTTTTGAGGTGGTAAATAATACATTCCCAAAAAGTGATTTTTAAGTTTCTTTCTTTTTTTCCTTAAAGTGCTTTCCCATAATTAGCTTTCTTTCTTACCATGTCTACTGTTACAGTTCTTTAATTTGACTCTCTTACCACCAAACACACATCTTCTCTTGAAGAATTAACTAGGCTAAGATAGAGTAACATTTCAAGAGCATGCCTCTCACTCTCACCCTACTCCTCTTCCATTTCAACACAACTGTTGCTACCCTGGGTTCAATAGTATGACTTACTTATCTTGAGATGAGTCTCCAACTTATATTGGAGCAATTTCAAATGTTAGGAAGTGCCTTTGTCCTCCTTCCTTTTAAAAGGCATTTTTATTCCAAATATTATTGTATCTACATGTACCACTTTGACTCTCAGGAGTACTATTAGGCTGTTACACTAAATAATTACTACTGGCTCATCCTTGTGTGCTTGAGTTTGTGAGTATAAGGCTTTGGTCTTTCTGAAGTTCTCTTTCTACCAAATGGTACACACTAGGCCAGTAATTACGTATTACATGTGGTAAAAAAAAAATCAGCACCTTTTCAGCTAGAATAGCATCCCCACTCCTCACAACTCATATAGTACTGGATTTGTGCTTCTCTAGACATAACCGTAGAAAAGAAATTTGAGGAACTTGAAATATATGCCTATGTTGTATAAAATGTATAGCTCTCTATTATTTCAAGAAGCTGCCTTATATTAGTCAGAAATCCACCCAAATAGGTAATAAGTTTGTAAAATGGATAACAAGAGATTTAGCTCATTATGCTTATCTTGTGGTTTGCCAAACTTACCAAGGCATGTGTTTAAGGTGCAATGGCCCTTTTCAGCACTGGCCCAGAGATTAGTACACTCAATCTAGTGGAAGGATAGTGTAGTGGTCTAAACCTGTATGTACCCCAGAAAAACATTCTTAAAAGTAAACCATTCCTGTGGGTGTGAACTCATTGTAAATAGGACCTTTCGATGAGGCTACATCAGTTAAGGTGTGACCCACCTCAGTCAGGATGGGTCTTAATCCTATTACTGGAGTCCTTTACAAGTGGAATGAAATTCAAAAAGAGAGAGAGAGAAAGCCATGGAAACAAGAAGCTGAAATTCAGTGGAACAAGGAAGAGAACAGAGAGGCCAGGGGAGACAGCCATGTGCCTTGCCATGTGACAAGTGAAGGACTAAAGGTGGCTAGCAGGGAGCCCCAGAATGCCACAGTCTATTCCAGAAGAAAGACTCGCCTTGATGATGCCTTGATTTGGACATTTTCCTGGCCTCAAAACCATGAGCAAATAAATTCCCATTGTTTAATCCAACCCATTCCATGGTATTTGCTTGAGCAGCCTAGGAAATTAAAACAGGTAGTAAACTGAGATGCCTAGAGAGACCAGGTGATGACCCAAATTAATAAACCATCTGGATGGGAGTTATGGAACCCTGGAAGTACTAATTTCTCCACTTACAAAGTGAGAGCATGGTCTAGAGTCTAGTTGATACTGAAAGTACCATAGAGTTACAAAATCATACTATAATAGATGAAATTTTCCTTCACAGCTCTAAACATTAGGATATTTCCAAATGGGCTTTTCTTTTTCATACATTTAGATGTTTGACATACTAAAGATAAAATGCTGGCTAACTAGTGTTATTTTTCTCTTTCTCTTCATGGACATCATATAGATGTATCCAGAGTATATCATTTTTTTAATTCTGAAAGGATAATCATAGAAATGCACTTTTATCGAAGTCTAAAATTTGATACCATACTTGAAACCTCATTGATTTTCTCTTTACTTCACATTAATCTACAATACGAAATATTTAAAAAACAATATATATGCTTTTTAGTAAAGAATTTCACCCTTCTTATATAAGATATACACTCTTCAGTTTTCTTTCTCACCAATAAGAAATTAAAGTATCCACAGTGCAATCAATATTATTTTGTAGGGTTATTTAATTAATTCATGCAGCAAGTGTTTACAAGATGCCTGGTATGGGTCAGACACTATGCCAAGGGTTGGACTAAAAGAGTAATGATGACTGACTCTGTCCTCATGCAGCTTAAAGTCCAATGGAGAGAAATATCGCTACCAGATGTCTTGTCTCCCATTGTGGATGCCTTGGAATCAGAGCTGGGATGGGTATGGGCAGAGCCACTCATGGCCTGCAGGATCTACCAATTACCTATTCAACAAAAGGCCTCTTGAACCCTCATTGTGAAGCAGGAACCAAACAAGTTCTTCTCTTACATTTTGTTTATGACTGGCTGTGGCAGTGTAAGATTACTTATGAATTCCAGAAAGAGAAACTATGTGTGTAAACTGGTCTGTTCCTCTGGGCGTGATACCTTTTAATTGTATTAGATTCAGCTGAGATGACTTTGATTAAATTATGTTAAGATTAGGGCTCTGATTTGACCATTTCAGTAGGGTATAACTCCGGTTAAGTCCCCACCCCCTTGGTGGGCTGATATAAACTGGCACTTACTGAAGAAGACACACAGAAGAAGACATGGAAGAGGAGAGAACTTGGTCATTTCGGTCCTGCCATGTTACAGAAAGGAGAACACTCAAACAGCTAAAGCCCTGTGGAGAGCTGAGCCATTTGCCTGATAGTTTGCAGCTGAAGAGACGAGAGCCATGAGCAGCTGAGAAGGCCCAGAAAGAAACCAGCCCCCTAGCCTACAGATGAATGGGAAGAAGCTGGGCCCCTGGAGCCTTAAGAGGAAAAGGAAGGCTGAACCCTCTCAGAGATTGGCAACCATCTTGCTTCAACACGTGGCAACAGATTTTGGTGAGAAAGTACCTCTAATGGTACCTTGAGCTGGACTCCTTTAGGACTTTTAACTGCAAGTTTTTACCACAAATAAATGGCTTTTATAAAAGCCAGCAGATTGCTGATACTTTGCATCAGCACCCCTCTGGCTGACTAATACACTGGCCTTATGTGTAACTTTCCATAAAGGTTTTATATCACCTGAGTTACATAAGCAGTCACCATTTAAATTATTAAAGAGAAAAGTCAGAATCAATTAATTTTTAAAAATAGCAAAAGAATATTTCAAAGATTGTATATTAAAATTGAGATTTGTTTTTAAAGGGTTGGGTGTGAATATCACATTTTATAATGCCTCAGGCACAGTTTTTAAATGGGGGTGTTAGAACAGGACACAATGTAAAGCCCAGACAGTAAAGCATAACTCTAAACAACAGACAAATGAAATCTTGCCTTTCTTTTTAAGTAAATATTTAGAGCTTATTAGGTAAGAATACTTGATAGTACAGCAGTTTTTTAATTGGCAAGGGAGTAAAAAAATCCCATCTAACCTGAAGGTTGTTGACAGTATGTTTGGCCATTAAGAATGTCAAATTTAGATGGAATTATTAACTAAAATATTCTATGCTGCACCTTTATTACTTTTCTTCAAGAATAAGGTTCTATATGTGAACCACCAAGGTAGACTAGACAGCATTTTATAGCATCTGCTTTCCCCTTTGAATCTATTTTGTGTTCTATGCCAATTTGACAGTCTTGAGCACTCTTTCTTCAGTACCAACTCAGATGCAGAGTAAAATTTTAGGTTAATTTTTCAGCAGTCATATCTGCAGACAAGTGTCCATTTTCAGAAAGAAATCAACCAAGCATGAGTTATAAAAAATAATAACTTAATAAGAAAATGGGCTTAGCCTTAGACAGAAAATCACTATCTACTTTAATGGGCTCTGCTTCAAGACTATAGATAGACATGGCATCCTTGGGGTTTCTGTTTTTGTTTTGATAAGATGTACAATTATTAGAATTCTAAGGAAAGATAAGTTTCTAATAGTATTTCCTTTAGAACTAATTATCTAAAAACTAATAATGAATTACTGTTCCCAATTGTTGCTGTGAATTGGCCAAGCACACTGTCTCTACATTGAAAGTACCTGTGCAATTCCCTATGAATCTTTCTGGAAAGTCCTAGTATGAAAAAAAAAAAAAAAAAAAA